>JARVGW010000815.1:13913015-13926587 GCA_031762495.1 Anablepsoides rubrolineatus
AAAAAAACACTTTACCGTCTTGAGAAGTTTGGCTGTAAGTAAAAGGCAAAGGAGTGGAAATGATTTTTAGTGACTAGAAAGCTCCTGCCTTGCAGTTATGAGAGAGTAATTAGGTGTAATTCCTCCCTCTAGGCCATGTTAACCCCCTATGAGTTAGCTCATGCGTTCGACAGGCCCGAATAGAGAGACAAGGGATGGGGGGGAAGAAAAAAAAAGAAAAGAAAGAGGGACCATGAGAAATCACGAATGCAGCTTTTCAAACACCTCCTCAGCCAAAGTGATGTCACCCTTCGTCCTGCTGACTCCTGTTCATACAAGACCCCCACGGCACAGAGTAAACAGTGGAAGCGTTTAGCAAACAGGGCCAGATTACAATGACAAAGGCGACCACACTTCTGGGTGGAGCCTGGGGCAAAAGAAGGGGGTGGCTCAGGACTTTAAAATAAGTGATACCCATGAGGGGACCCCTTCCCCTTAAGATCCAAGCATAGCCCTTCCCCAGCTGATGGTAGGGGGCCACCCAAACACATTTCGATCAGAGATACCCCCAACCCCACCTCCCTTCTTGCTCCCTGGGGATTGAAGTGAGAACACAATATGTAATAATAATGAATTTTCAGGGAGGGGGGTTGTTCTGTGATTTGTGTATTTGGTTATGCAAGGCCAGTGACTTGAGGATGGAGAATATCATTACTTAAGGTTTGGCAGTTGATCATCACCTTGTTTAATGCCTCATTTAAAAGTCTAATTTCCAACTGTCTTCAAGAGCCAATCCATGGGACACTGTGAAAGAGACGTACAAAGAAAGCAGACGCGCTCTGGTTTTACCCTCCTTTCACCCTCCACGCCTGGTAATTGTACAAACACATGAAAGTGGAGACTAATCTTTCTAAGAATCTTATCAAATGCCATGTTATTTGTTTGCAATCTCACAAACAGCTTGTTCCAGGGATGATTATTTCATGTTCCAGACTTGACATAAGTATTATTTGCAGGGAAAAAGAAATCAACTTATGTTAAGCAATCATGGCACATTGTATGACAGAAGCACATCGAAGGCTTCACAACAACACCATTACAGAATGTAACATTTTCTTTTTCGCCCCAACATCTGTTCAAATCTAAAAAAAAAAAAACAGAGCGAGAGAGACCTCATTCAAAGCCGACACACAACATAAACTAGTGTTTTGTCGAGGTTGTTTCATCAACTGAAAATGTGGGCATCGCTGGAGAGAGCTGATGGAGAAATGAAAGAGGAGTGGGTTGGACAAAATTACATGTCAAACAAGGGTTCACGTTTAAAAAGTCCTGCTCATATTTGTAGAAAGTGTTTGATTGCATTTAGAAAGGTATTACAATGGGTCACATCTGTGTCTAAAAGCTTTTTGCATTCTGCTGCAAATTATGTAAGCAAAGTGAAGTGTCACGGCACCCTGTTGTTTTGAGCACCATGCCTTCCTCCTGTGAAACCTACACAAATATGTTTAACTCAATTCTTCTAATGCGCGGCGGGATCAAAATGTCAGCGCTATAACTTCAACGAACCCTCTCACTCAGCACCCCGCCCTGTAATTTCAACAAAAGCAACACGACTAATTTCATATGGCAGCCTGCACAGGCAAACAACAATGCACATCCACCGTCCCATTCAATGTGATAGATGTGTAAAAATCTGTTTCAAACTGTGGTTAATTTCAGCCATAACGCTGTAAGCTTGGTCTAAAATGACAGACGTGTCTGTTCTTGGTGGTACTGAACCCTCATTGTGCAGCCACTTGATGCCGCTTGTTCACCACACAAAGTCACATAAAAGCCCTGAATTACAGTTAAAAGAATGTATATTTGCATATGCAAATATGATAAACCCAACGCAACTCCACGTTGATGTTGATATGGCTCCAGGATGTAGAACTATCTTATGTTAATGTCAACAGACAGGGAATATTCTTTTGAAAATACAGTGTGTTTTTTTTTTATGGGGATCATTATCTACACTGCATGTCAGTGTGTTTGACTTAAAAAGAAATGATTCGATTACTTCCCCAGCAATCCCCTCTGGACTAAATTGTGTGTGACAGTGGGCAACCTTACAATATGTTTATTCAGTGTCCTTTGAAGACACTTTGATTTGATTCGAAATGTTTTATGGACAAATATAGCATGCTCTTTTTTTCCCCTCTTCCTACTTTAAACTGATGCAATGGGAAACAGAGCTGGTTGTGTTTCACTTTATTTTACAAACTCATCAAAATCTGCTTAAAGTTACTGCTGCATATTCTTAATATGAATTGTTTATAAGTAAATTATAGGAATACATGCATTTTTTAAAATGTTTTTTTGTTTTCTTTTATTGACTTCATAATAAAATACACTTGTTAACCCTTAAACTTGATGTTGACATCCATACTATTACTATTTTGTTTAAACACTAAAACTTAACTAGTGTTACTACGAGCGTGTTGCATTGTGGGGCTGCAGTAGCTCGGTGGTCGGTGCCGTGCTCTTGTGCTCCTATCGCTGCAGGTTGGAGCCCAGGTTTGCGTCAAAAAGGACAGCTGGTGTAAAACAAATGCCAAATATTTCATATGAGTTCATTCGCCGTTGCAACCCCTGCAGAGGGGAGCAGCCGAAAAAAAAACAACAATATGAATATTGATTGTATTTTACCTGGTCAAAATACCATATAGGAAAAAAATGTGAAGGTGCAGAGCTTTATGCTTGACATGCAGAAAATATGCATATTGACTTTAATCAGGTCTAAGTTGTTCACTTTTATTTCTGCTAAAAAGCATATAAACACTACACTTAATCATATTTTTATAAGCACTTAGAAAAGTCATGCTGCTCATGTGAACAAAAAAAAAAAAAAAAAAAAAAAAAAATATATATATATATATATATGCCTTTAATGTTAACCGAATCCAAGGATCACATTCATCTTATTAACTGCAGGTCTAAATTCAAGTATCGGAGCTGCAGTGGTCACAGCTGGTTTCTTCTGTTTACTGCCCTCAGCTGAGAGCATCTGATTGCTTAACAAATCGATGCTTGGCTGGTCAGTCAGTGTCTTTCCTTTCATAGACGCAGGGGGCTGACTTTGTTGTGTCATTGAGAGGTTAGGTGCAGATGCGCGTGTCTCTGGGGGTCCCTGCCCATCTTTTCTACTCGGGCGGGCCAACAATGAAGCAGACACGCCTATAAATGGGGAGATAGGAGCTTCGGATGTTCAGCCAAAAACGAGCATCTAAACAATGGTAACAGGTGTGTATAATGTGGGCTTTGATAATGACCTTGGTGGCCATAATAGTATGTCTAGACACAACTAAAATGAGGCATTTTTGTCTGGTCTCACAAGTCCAGGAGTGCTCGCCGCTAACAAAAAAGGTCCTAAATATCAGATACATTGAAGGAATAATATTTGCTAAAAAATAAAAAAATAAATAGGTCTCTAATTTTCTATGACACTAGAAATGTGAAGAGCTTTGAAAAAAAGTTTAGCCTATCACTCAAAACATTCGCAAGTCTGCACGCGTAATAAGCTAAAATCATCTTGAGTATTTAGAGATATGCTCTCGAATGAATAGAAAAACCACCAATAATGTGGATGGCTTGAGATTTCTGATTGCGCCAGATACAGGAAGCTTTGTGACATAAACTAAAATGCAAATGCCCTTTGAACAAAACAAAGAAATTGATTATGAAGTAAGTTTCTCCAGCACAAGTAGCTGGCTTTGAGTGATTAACGGGGGTGGGTCATTGATTTGCTTTTGTTGAGATCTTGGTTAACTTTCTAGATACACAATTATAATTTGTTTCCAAACAATAAATCTAATTTAGCTCAAGCACAATAAACTTCCCTATGGCCTCTTCTGTGTTGTTTTACATCTGAAATAGGTTGTTATCAAAAGGCACTGCGTGCTAATGTCTGCTGTTTCTGTTTATATTTATTGCCTCACTGATTGGATATTGTTTTTCTCCGTATATCGGAAGGTGGACCCGTTTTAGGAATCAAAATAGTTGTTTAGAGATCAGCATGAGTTGTTGTCAGTTACTTAGACAAATCTCCTGGATGTCATACATGACTGGTTATCTAAACATGAGAAATGGTGTCACATTGTCTCAAACATGCCAAACTGTCTTGTTCTTCTTTATCTTTTTTTTTCTTTTTTTTTTGTCGAGTAAGCTAACAGTGTCGAAGTAAAGCTAAAGGTTGCTGAAATGAGTTTGAGAAACTGCAACACAATGCACTTTATTTTTCCTCACATTTGCAAGTCAAATTCCACTGTTACAGACTAGATTACTGAGAGGCTTTTGCCATCTTTTTTTTCCCCTCAGCTTTACAACTTTGAAAACTTCCCCAGATCCAGACATTTATACTTCCTGATTTCTCGCATCATCTCTCCAAGATAGTGATAATACGATTTCTGTGTTTTTTCGCTGTTGAGAAACAAACTGGATTATGAACAGATCACTACATAAACAGCTTTCTAAAAGGGAGGCAGCTATTTTAAAAAAGGCTGAAGAAATGCAAAGAGGGATTTAAATTTTAATTTGAATTTATTCCAGCAAGTGAAAGGTTCTTTTGAGAGGGGATTTCAGCAAAGATGATGGTATTTAAAAGTGATAAACAAGCATCTAAACCTCTAGTGGAAAACAGTCATTTTGCTTCTTTCTAGTGTAGAGGAGGAATTGGGCTTTCTGTGGTCACATCCAAAAAAACAACAGAAAGAAAGCGAGAGAATAAGTAATAGTAGTAATTAAAATGTAAATAAGTGAGATTTGTGGAGATCTTTCAACTGATTGTGGTTCTAACTTGTGCACTTACAATTTTGTCCTGATGCACCCTGGGACTTGAAATGCACAGCTTTATGTCCTCTATGTGCTTGGCACTGCATGTTTGATACTATATTTGATGCTTAAAAAATATTTCACACTTATCACTTGCAATTTAAATCATGACAGAGGCAAAGTTCAAAATTAAATGCCATACAAATCAAAAATTGTGGTAATTATGGGTTGTTCTTGTTCGAGGGAGTATATCTGAAAGAAAAATCAAGTGAATTTTGTTTTTTTCTGGGGGGGGGGGGGGTGATTAACTTCATGCAGCCACATTTCCCGTTTGTGTGACAAAGAACGATTAACCAAGGCTGTCATCTGTTATATTTGGAATATGTGGATTATAATGCTGTGACCGGATTTTCAAGTGTGCCTATTCTGTTCTGGGTGACCACTAAACTTAAGCGGAGAAACCTATGCCACACAAGAAAGACAAAGAGTTACATCATTTTTGTAGAACAGTTAATCCGATCATGGACAGTGTGTGCATTTGCTATCTTCGGAAAATGCCAGCAAAGGCGCTAAGTAAACCTATTTTACAAGACTCCCTCACAAGGATACAGTGCCAGTATCGGGATAAAATTTCACACAGCAGCATGGCTCAGTCACATAACCTAAGCAGGCTTAGGAAAATGGAACACAACAAAGTGTTGCACTTTCTTCCTGTACGTATGTTCCTGCACACACACACACACACAAAAAAAGCTCCGGTGACTGATGGGAGTTTCAGCATGAAAAGCCAAAAAGAACTAATGGCTGAATAGCATGTAGATACTGTTGTTAATGCTCCCGAGTTGTTTAAAATGGTAGATTATGGAAGTGTGCACCTGGCATTTTGCAGGCTAGCCTGGCAACACTCCTCCCTTATAATTATAATGAACACACAGTAATTCAGGGTTGAGGCTGAAATACGAATGATGTCCTTTGAGACAGCTTGTTTTAATGGCTATGCAGAAGAGTTCCTAGAAGTGCAGATGGCAGATGCAATGCCTTTGAAGCTATTTACAGATTGTACACTACAAGGTATGGAAAGACTCATAGTGCAAAGCCATATTGCTTTTGTGTGGTCCTGAATAATACAGTATGCTGGCTAACAGAACACTAATAACATAGATATTTAAGCATGTTTCTAATGGTATTGACAGTATATTAATGATAATAAAAATATTTATTAGTAAATGTAAATTGGGAGAAAGTCAAACAAATAAGTCTGTGTTGCATGTGTGTTTCATCCAAGTATCCCACTGTTCTTGTTTTGTCCACATAGGGGTGCATTTTCTCAGAACATAGATCTATTAAATGTAGGGAAATGTGGCTTGATCTTATTTTAACAAACTGAAATATAAGTTTGATCAAATAAGTGATGTCATATTCTCCTTTAAAAAATGAGGAATAAATTCTTCAAATAAGAAATGCATATAAACATTTCAGGGTGACGCGTTTCATTTTAAAACGTGTCTTATAATTAAAGCTTGAGCACAAATACCTGCATAATCATGCTTAAAAATTAATTTGTACCTGTTTGCATAAAAACACAACAAAAAAAAACACTAATGCATTTTTTTTTCTCTTTATGGAAGCCTAAGTTAATGCACCTCTACATCTGGCCCGGTCCCAAGTGTTTCTAAAAGAGTGTGGAGCCTTTGAATCAGTCTGCTGCTGTGATACAAGAGCAGGTATTGGAACAACAAGAAATGTAAACTCCAAGAAAAAGTTTTGCCGCATTAAAGTCACACAGGAGCCACATTAGCATGTGAAAAGAATAAACAGAAGCATTCTCAGTTACACACTCCACCTGGCTGCTCACCAGCGTCCTTGTCAGAAGTCCACCCACCGAACTGGCTAACACTGAAAGACCTCCTGGGGACCGCAGTGACCATTCACTCGCTTCTCTCTTTTTCCCAAGCACCTGTGACTGTTTTTGTGTTTGCTATTTTTCGCTTTGTCTTTTTCTGGCAACGCTGTATCATCGGAGACACACTTTCCCTCAAAAGGAATTCTCCTGCCCAACAATGTGGTTTGTTTGTTCACCGGATATGGCAGGCCAAAGAGTCAAAAAAAAAAAAAAAGTCACCAGAAAAATAATTAAAATTACTAAATGAAAAAAAATAAAGCCAGTAGATGTTCTAATGCGACTGGACAGGAAATAAGAAACTGAGATATTTTACCAGCTGCTTTCTTGTGGAGTTGGGGGTCTTCACAGGTGCAATCGGAAAGACTCGCCTCCTTACTCTCCTCGGATGGCTCATCCGGCTTCTCCATGGTCCTGGACCTTAGAGAGCTGCTTTTCCATTTTCCAAAGGACTTTGCCACAATCGCTTTGTCCGTTCCTTTCATTGTTTTCTGTAAAACACATTTACAGCATGACTTCCCAGGTTTATCCCTCTTGTGAGCCATCTGCCCCCTTTTTTGGCTCTCAATAAACCTGAGCTCATCTTTCCCAAACCCAAAGTAAGAGAGAATTAGGGCATTGTGTGCATATGCATTCTCTTAAGCATTCCAGAAAATTTCCTGATTGCCCTGGCATCTTTTTTTGTAGAGAGCGCTTGGACATTGTTTTTTCTCCTGACATTTTCAAATCCTGTGTGGAAAGAGTTAGAATGATTAAAACAGTATACTTTGCAAAGTACCCACACAGTAAACATTAGATGAAAATGATGGGGGTAAAAAAAAACAAACATGTTTTCATATTTAATCCAACTTAAAGGAAATAAAAATAGCACATTATGCCCTAATTGAGTGCTCTACAGTCCGCAAATACTATTACAAGGCCGATCAGGATTAGCAGTGGAACATACCTAGTTATCTATTTCTGAGTGCCAAGACTGCTAGCAGTGGGCAACTAAATTTCAAAAGCTGGCAAATCCAGTTGTCTCCTAAATACAGAAAGTACTTAAATCCACAGCTAACAGAAGAAAAAGACGGATAAAGGGTGCTCTGCATATCACCGAAAAGCTTGTGCACTTTTCAGAATCACTGGCTAGGTTAAACAAATATGCTAAGTAGAGATCAAAACAATCCTTTGATCTGCAGCCTAGTTTCCAGAGGAATGGCTTGGCTGTTGTTGTAAATAACTTGTATAAATCTATATACCATTTGCCTTCAGGTAATATCAAAAGTGCCAGGGATTCACAAGCAGTTACCTTGTGGTTAGGAAATAGATCAGATAAAAGCATATAAATATTTCAGCCATCATCTACTTTGTTTTGTTTTTAAACTGACTATGATTGTTGCACTTTATATTGTTCTAACGCAGAGTAAAATCTGATAACATTTTTTTGTTTTGTTTTATTTTAAAGAACGACTATTCTACCCCTTTCTGTTTTTGTAGTTCGGGAAAAAACGGTCCTACCTCCAGCACGCCATTCAGGTCAAACACTGTGTAAAACATTGTGCTAAAACTTCATACAAAAGAGGCTTGAAGAGTCAGAATGCAGCAAGCTATGCAACTTGCTGACTAACTTTGCCCTCTGTTTTGATCGGGCACACAAAGAAAAACGCTGTCCATTCAAAACAAACAGCATAACTCTTTTCAGAGAGAGAGAGAGAGAGAGAGAAAGAGAGAGAGGGGAGAGGTGGTGGGGGGACCGTGAACAAACGAGGCCATGTCCTGAGCTGCAGTCAGTTTCCCGTCAGGCGTGCACAGCGCCCGGTGAGGGCCGCAGGGACTGGGACCGGCTGACACCACACTCACAACACACAACAACTTTTCTGCACGTGATCATCCTTTAGAGAAGTTCTTTTCATTTTCTCCCATAATTACAGAAGTTTGTCTTTATTGTTTGCTTAAAGTTTTTTTTAGTGCCTCAGCCCTCTTTTCATTTTTTTTTAGGAGAAATTACATTAATACACTTAAACAGGGATATTTTGTTCCCATAATTATGAAATCCACAGCTGACAAAATTAATTAGGCTAGTGATTCCCTAAATCTAAAAAAACAAAACAAAAAAGTTCAGTGAGGTTGATATTAAAAACAAAGCTTTTCTCCGCATCACTATCTTACAGGTTTGCAAACTATCCTACTAGCCAAAATTATTATGAACAAAACATTAAAACTCTAAAAAAGGTTTAACAAAACCAAACCAAGTTGTGTGACCAGGTTGTATCATTATATACTTGTAATAATAATACTTCTGACTTCAAACTAAAAAACTGGCTTTTCTGTAAACTCTGATTTATGATTTAATAGTCAAATCAAATATAGTAATAATACATCTTGTCTTGTTTTTGTTTGTCTTTAAAATATTATTTAAATGAATTTTGCTGTGATCTATTGCCAAATATTAACCATAATATAAAAGTGACGACTTGTAGTATTAAAATCGTACGTGATTCAGTTTAGATTGGTAAAAAGTGATTCTACATTATTCGGGTGTGAGAGTATTTACAAAAATAAATAAAAAAATAATATGTGAGAAACATATTGAGATTCCTAAAAACACTACTAAAATGTTTCCAGAAAGTTTTATAATGTAACTATTTCAGGATAATTATTATCACAAGCTCAAGTAAAATAATATCCTACCTTCTTCACAGAACATGTGCTGATGCTAGGAGTTGAGGTAGCTCGGTGGTCCGTGCTGCAGTCTCGTAATCCCGAGGCTACAGGTTCGGGCCCCGGGTTGTGTCAGGAAGGGCATCCGGTGTGAAACTGTTGCCAAATCTTTTGTGCGAGTTCGCTCCGTGTGGCGACCCCTGAAGACGAGAGCAGCTGAAACAACAACAGATTGTTGTTCAAACAAGCTGTTCAGTTCATGTTTTTGAGTTTCCTATGCAAACATGACACAAATTAACTTTTCATTTACTGTGTGTAGAAATGACTCTCTTAAATGAGTTTTTGTAGAATAAAAGAAATTAAAAACTAACATGACTTAAAAATGAGGAAAAAAAATTAGACATAAAATTAAGTGTAATAATCCCTACATGGGGATTTAATCCAAGTCTAATTCCAAACTTCCAAATGCTTCAAAACTCCTCCTAGGTGTTTGAAAAATCTCACTGGATGTTTAGCTAGCTCCTCAAGAGTCCTGAAAAGCAATTTTGAGAGAGAACAGAATGTACCATATTCTTGACCCGTCTGCCTCAGATGCTTGCTGTATATGGAACCGAATACTGGACGTGAATTGTATCATTCTCTGTGTCAACTTGTTAGATGGCAGTTGCTGTAGTGGAGTGGTGAGAGCGGCACATATGCATTATAGGAGAAAATTGTGAAATGACAGATTCCGGGTGTGATACTGAGGGAATGACTAACTAATAGGAGGGGTGCTCCAGGCTGTTAGCTTTGAAAAGCAGTTTGCACATTACTTTATCTTGTCAATCAGATTCCTGGAATGGAAAAGGTGACTGATAACTTGAATTAATTATTTTCTTATTGCATGCATGTGTTAATTCATGTTAATTTATGTCCCTTACAGGCCCAAGCCAGAATATCCAGAGTAAAGCGGCACCTCTGGCACCCAGATCACCACACCACTCTCTTTGCATATATTTATATCAAATGAAAGACTTTTTTTTTAATCCTGTTGGAACAAGGACTGACTGCCAAATGTGATTTTTGAAATGTACTTTTAAGCTGTTTATGCTTTCTCTTTGCATTTTTTTCCACAACAACTGAACAACATGAAGCAGAATTTATGGCTATGATGGGATTTGAAAGTTACAGATTATTTTTTAAGCAAATCCAACGCTGATTCTTAAAAAGAAAAGGGGGGGGGGTAAATACTGTAACGCAAGATTAACACTTAAAAAAAGGAGACTCTTTAAATAATCTTTATCAGTAATTAAATAAATGCAGTTCATCAGACAAATACCTTCTTGAATACATTTGATCTTAAAATAGGCAACGGTGCTTCAGTGCAATGCACAGCGAATAATGTGAACAATTTAATTAAACATCTTTAAACATTCTAACAAATTTAACTTCCCCTGAACATAGAGGATAAGAGGAAAAAAAAAAACATTTCTCTGATGAGAACAGAAACAGCAAGAAGTTCTAACAAGGAAAAGCCTGCCAGGTGGCGAACTGGCTGCACCAACAGAACGCACAATCTGTCTGCTTCTCCTTCCAAACCATTGACAGCTGCCATCACCAGCCTTGCACACTCGCACTCAGTGGCTCCTCAGCTCCCCGGCCCATCCCTCTTTAGTGTTTCCTGCTAACCTCAGAGACAGGGTCACCTGGCCCCCTAGTTGCCCGTCTGTGGGGCCGTGCTGGCCCCCTGGAGACCTGCCTGCATGGGGATGCGTGGCTAACAGGGGTCTAGCAAATGCACTTTAATGTGCAAACTAAGGGGAGATTCCTTTGACCTGCGAGTTTTTCTTAGCAGTGATTTCCAAAAAAAAAAAAAAAAACATGTTAGTGCTGAACAACGATGAGATGCGACGATGAGTTTTTGATCTGCCGGTAATTTGATATCAAGCGTTAGCACAGACAAACAGACTCTTCAAAGTTGAATCTGTGTGAAGCAGGATGGGATATTGTTCTGTTGAACCTGTGCGATTTAAAAAAAATAAATAAAAATAGACAAATCACACAGTTTTAGCTTCTTTGTTTAACTGGAACAGCAACTCTGAGTCAAACCTAAACACACAGATGCGCAGAGGCTAAAATGAAGAGTGTTCCACAAAGCCAAGCATTGCAACTGGGCTAAAAATAAAGCCTGGCAAAGTTATTCTGATCCCTTATTGGTCCCATAGTTTGATTTCACATTTAGCATTTGCATTCCCCTCCGCATAAACATTTCATTCTTCCCTTCCCGCAGTACAATGAGACTTGAGTGACTTTGGCAGCAGATTTTGGATCGGTGCTCCTGAATCCACCAGTGTATGTTATCAGCAGGTAAACAAGCTTTCGAACAAAGCCATAATGGAACTGCAAGCGGCATAAAGAGGCTCATCTCAAAAGCTATACAGCCCATCAAAGCCGGTGTCATTTCCTCAACACTGCACTGCAGCTGAGAAATGCATGGCTGTTAGTTACAGTTTAAATCACCCCATCTATTTTCAGATACTTCACAACTCTTTGTATTGATTATTTTCTTGTCAGTAAGCAGCCAGATTACTAAAATAAAACAACAGATTTTAATGTTTGCTGGATTCTTTTCTGTTTTGTTCTGTGGTAGGAAATAAAAAAATAATAATTAAAAAAAAAAACTGTCATGCACTAAATTAAGGGGATTTGCACTATAGGGTATTTGAATAATTATTTTCTCCTGAAAATGAAATAGTTCTGTCTATATTTGGATGGATTACCGGTGCCATTGAACTTAATGTGAACATAATTTCCCCTTTAAATAAGTAGTAAAGCCTGTCTCCTACACTTTCTGCTTACCAGATGCAATCTTGTTAACTGCACGTCTGGATGCTTGTCACCAAACTTTCCACCCATTTGCCTCTTGGGTACAGCTCAGATGCACAACTAAAACCTACGCACCGTCTTCCCAAAGAGTGGAGATACCTCAAAGCTTTCCTTTCATACGCTGCATTATCTCTGTGGCAGTAATTATCCATAAAACTATGCCATCAGATGGTTCCGATTTCCAATATCAGCCCAATAAATGTGTTTAAATTTTGAATTATCATATTTATGTAGATATGTGTTACTAATAGTGATTATGTTTGCTATGTGGGTAGGAAATCAGCCTTTCTTATATTGCGCATTCTCACATATTTCTCAGACATTTCATCACACGTTTAATCTGCCCCTGTCTCCGATTTGCTACTGAACCTGTAGTCAAGGCAGAGAGGGGACAATACCGGATGAGATTATGAAGCATGTCTGTTAAAGCATGTCTGTTTGATCATCGTTCTGTTTAGGTGAAGTTCTCCACTTGGTCTCTTCAGTCCCTGACAGCAGATATATAACCTAATCTCTTTCCCCAACCCTTTTCTTTGGCATGAATAGGGTGGAAATGTGATGGCATTAAGTCGATTTACTCCTTGGTTTGCAGTTTCAGCCCTTAATGCTTCTTGGCTCCTCTTCAACACACTCGCTCCATTTAGATTTCCAAAATATAAATGTTGCGTTAAGGCTCCCCCATTTATTTTTATTTATCCATCATTTGAAGTTCGTGCATATATTTACCCTGCAAATAATGCTTGTTTATTTGCGGCACCATCTACATCAAGGATACTGTCAGAGATTTCAGGGCGATCAAATACAACTTGTGTGCTTCCTTCCAATACTGAATATTATCAGCAACAAAGGGCACAATCTCAGGCTTTAAGACATTCTTTGGGAATAGTGGTTTGATATTTCACATTTACTCATTGGAATCTTAATTTAGTCCCTCGAGCACATGTTGACACCCAAAGAAAAGCCATTTTAACACGTCTTTGTATTTCAGCTGAAGGTGTTTATAAGCTGCGTGAAAATACCTGTCCTGATACGTGATATCTAAACTTCAGGTTAATTTGAACTTTTTAAGAAATTACTCATTTGTTTTTACAAGTATTATATTTATTCATGTTTTATACAATCCCCATTTTTTGAGCTTAAAAAGCATAAAAAATTTAAGCATTAATAACCCGTGTATAATACATCCCCCCTCTTTATGGATGATTTTTAGAGTTAAATTTCTAGTCTTATTCATGAATAAATACAGTAACTATAGTCATTATATTATTTTATTTTAGTGTTATTTGTAAAGGAGTAAACTGTGAATATATGTCAACATTATATAAATGTTTGCTTAAAGATCTAATAATCTTAGAAGTCCATATCAGTCTTTTATT
>JARVGW010000815.1:13956438-13979693 GCA_031762495.1 Anablepsoides rubrolineatus
AATGTCATATAATGCCAAACATCAGATAAGTCATTCACAAGAGTCAATTCTTAATATCCCTGTCAATTAGGAGCAATATTACTATGGAAATGTAAAAGAAAGAGGGTTGCCAGAATGCTATTGTGTTTATTCAATACAAGGCAGTTGTTTTTCTCTTTTAAAATAAAAAAAAAAACTTTTTAAAAAATGCAGTGTTTCTGATCCGAGACAGCGCTGCATCGTCCTCGGGGTGAAGAGACGCTCTATGGTTCCCAGCTGAAATAAGCCGTTCACAGTCTCACTCAGGGCCGTGTCAGCGCAGCTTCGCTTTGGATGATGAGATTTTCCTCCTTAAGGAATCTGGCGTGAAAAAGTGCACTGTTCAGCAGCCTGACACCGTTCACAGTAGATGAGCTCTCCCTCAATTCTTTGCCTTTGTACCAGAACGAACTGCTGGCCTCAAATAAAACACTATACAGTTAAAAAGGAAGATATTATGACACTTGTGTTGCCACAGAGTGGATCTCACAGCCCACTGTGCTTTTGGGCCCGTTCCATTGTGAAATTGGACCAACTGGTGTCTAGAGATGCACCCTGCTGCTGTATTAAAGCACAGTGAGCCATTTTGTATCCGTTTTGTACGCCATTCATTGCCCAACCAAATTAGTTTCTCAACAACTTTGTTTTGTCAGGCTTTGTGTTATTTGTCCAGCTCAGAAGCGTTTGCACAAAAACACGGGGTACTTCATATTTCTACTACTGCTTATGTTAGGCCTATTTGAAATGGCTAAATGATGGCTTTTTTACACATTTGGCATCAGGAGACCTCCACCAGCTTCAAAACGCTTCCTTTGTTGTGACAGAATCAGATGTAAAATCTAGGTTTGGCCTAAAAGGAGTTGGCAGCTTGGTAAAAAGCCCAGTCAAATTCAAAGATACATTCTGTTTGTGTGCACAATGAAACAAATCTTCCTGTGGTCTCTTCATGCCAAAAGGGCTTTTTAGTGAATAGAACCCCACTTTAGTGAGTTGGCAAATAAAAGTTTGGGTGCAATACACTAAATGATTCCATTTGAAATGGAATATTTGGGCAAAACCCATCCTCATGGGTCACATTTTGGGTGGGAAAAAAATCCATCAGACTGCAATCTTGGTTTGTAGCTTCAGGATATCATTTGGGTCATTCAGCTCTGGCAGCCTAAAGGGGCTGCCCTCGTGTTTGAAATGAGTCCTTCAGGCCGAGAGATTAAGGAAGTCAAGCTGTAATTCCTCTGCAGTGTACACGCTCCAGCAATGAATCTCCATTCTTGGCTGGGTGCAGGGCAGATCTGCTGGTGGATGGGTAGGCATGTGTTATATAACACAAGTAGGTGGCTGGAGTAGCTCTGGTGCATGTGTGTGTATGTGTATTTGTGGTATTTTGTGGATGTGTAAATTTCCCCACACACACACACAGTTCCCTGCCCTCAATCACGATGGGTGCCAGTTGACTGAAACAGCCCCAGGAGATGGAAGCAATAGGAGCTATTGGGGAAGTGTTAACAGTGTGACTGTAGGTCGGAAGTTGTCCTGCTGTTTAGAAATCCTCTCAAAAGTACTATTTTAGAAAAATCCATCTGTACAGACTCGTTCAATTCATCCCTGTTCTCACATAAAGAGGACATAATATGCAAAAAACCCCACACTTTTAGCCGTTAATTGCATTTTTGTTGTGTCCTTGGAGTGCAGAAAAGTTGAATCTAGCCTGTCTCGGTGCTGCGTAGATATCTTTATATTCTGTTTGTGTCTTTTCAACCTGTTCAGTTTTCTCTATTTTCTATGATGTTTTCTGAATTATTATGTGAAATTATTTGAGATAGAACTGCCAAATAATATCAGTCAGTATTGACTGACTTTGGACACATACGTTAAATGTATAATGGATTTTATTTGGTTAATGTTCTTTGATTTGTTCCAAAACTGACAAGTCAATGAAAACTAAACAAATAAGCCATTTCTATTGTTTTTTTCTGTGGCTTTACAGCTAGAGGTTTATGCCCTTTCCTTATACCTCAATTTTGAGTTCTGTCTTGCCACAAATTTAAAGTCACAAGTGATGATGGACAAATATTGCTCCATTAAATAGGATACCTCTTTAAAAAGACAAATTATTTGTGATGGAACTGCCAAATAAGGTCTGGACTTACTCATGTTATCTTCATGCTCCTCTCACTCTGGGTCAGACTCTGGCTCCAACATGTAAGGCTGAATGGACAAGTCTTCCGTTGTTGACATTTCCTAATTAATTTGTAAATAAAAAGTTTCTATGCCACTATAATATAGTTGTAAACCCCTGTATCAAACTGGATTGTATTGCAATGCAGTTCCACTTTATATAGACCCGAACTGAATGATTTAAATGTGAAAAAGAAGGATTTAAAACTTTTTCTTGCTGCAGAAAACAACTGCTTCAACTATTTATTTCAGTTTTTGTTGTTTAGAGTCCTCCTTTGTGTGACTTCTCTTGTCTAAACCTGTGTTACTGGTCTGGTTGATTTGAATAAAATGGAAAAAAATCAATGCAGGGTTTGTTCTCCAAAACATCTCAGTCCTGTTTGCAGCCGTGTTCTTTATTCTGTCACACGAGACAAAACGCGTACCATTTAGTCACCTTCAAAACATTCCCTCATTCACCTTCCATATTCCATTTTAGATCTGCTTAAGGTCATGGGAGGGGAAGAAGCGTATCCCAGCATGCACTGGGTAAACAGCAGAGAAGTGCTTACAAATACAGCCTGTCAGTCGTGCCGAATATAATCCAGACAAACATTCTCAAAGCAGCTGCTGGCAATGTTCCCTCAGCTTGTTCTGCATGTTTCTGCGGTTTAGAAAAAAACATTAATGATTAATTGATTAGTTGGAAAATAAAAGGAAAAAAGTCTCAAGCTATCAAGGCGATCAATTATCATTCTGTCTTAATGGATTTTGGATAAATTCTTGATGTGAAAAGAATTTTGAAACCACTTAGGATTCTTAAATCATCGTTGTCAACTCATGCTTTCTTGCTTGCCCCTCTCTCTCATTACCTTAATGTTTCCGGTCTGCATCTGTTGTTAGGCACTGAGTCTTCAACACGTTATTGTGACTGCAGGAGAAAGAGTGTGAGTTCTGTAGAAACGATGCACTATGTGAATCGATGACATACTGATGAGTCATTAAAAATTATCTTTTTTTTGCTGCATATGACCCGTGCTGAGCAATGCAACGCCTCAGCCTGCGGTGACTCAAGGACAGGCATAGTTGCTGCAAAACTAAACACAGAAAGGCTGCGAGATGTGACCTATTGGTTTCTTCTTTTTTCTTGTTACGTCTTTTTTGATCCTCATGAATCCATTCTCTTTTGTTGTTCTCTGTGCAGACAAGAACATCTACTTTCAGTGAACCCCTGCTTTATGGATACATTTAAAGCTTAAATTTTGAGAAATTAAAAGACTCTTACTTTGAGCACAGTCTGCATTATCACGTCTGGATCACAGCCACTTTCTGAAAATGAAGCTGGACTGGTGGTGAAATGGTTCAAATAAAAGCAGCAGCAGGTTTTCCATTTAGTTTGTCATACCTCAGTGGCACTAGATGTGCTGAAAATGACATTAAACGCAGGACAGTTACCCACCACCTCGATGTGATCAGAGCCAAAGTAGCTTGAATGAAGATTGAACGAAGATAAACAGCTTAGAGGGAGACTTGAGCGCCTCGATCAAAGACCAGAGATTGAACGAGCAAAGATTATCTGAGCTCAGCAAGAAACATCTCTGATGTGATTACTTGGATGTGAAGGCACTGAACTGGAACGTCAACTGAAGTTTTTGCCTAAAGATTGAGCCAACAATTTCGTAGGGTTTTCACTCAGTGCTGCTATTCAAATCCAACTCCATAACATCAGTTTGTTGTGATGTTGTCATGTCCTGACAACTTTTTTTTTTCATGGACTATTTTCTAGTAAATTATTGAGTTTATATGAATTGGCTTGAGTGTCATAAACAACCAAGAAACTGTCAACCAAGGCAACCATGTTGTCAACAGAACACAGTTAATCCCTCCCAAATAAAGAGGTGAAGTGGATCTGTCAAGTCTATGAAAGAGGCTATTTATCTGTCTGTCGAGATGAAATGATACAAGTCACATTTCTTGAAACTTGGTGGAATGGTTGAGCAAAGGAATGACCCATTAAGTTGCTTTTAATTTTTTTTTTTAAATAAATATTAAAAAATGTGACATAAGCAGTGATGGGGGATGTTTGAATTGCAGTTAAATTAACAAAACCAAACTAATCATGCATGGTTTGATAGAATAATACTTGAAAGTTGTCAAATTCTTGTTTATGCATAAATAAAGGCAAAAAAAAGAAATTGATATTCGTGGACGGCATCATTTTTTATAAATTTTCTTTGATGGAGAGCCTCAACACTTTGGTTGGACATGTGATTTTAGCTAATATCTTTATAATATTGATTTAAATGTATTACCTATTGAACTCATCAATTTTCTTTCTCTTTTTCTTCTTGCTTCCATGCCTCCGTGCTTACTTCATACCCCTACAACACCACAACCCTTCAGGTAAGCCCTGCAGACATTCACCTGAAAAACCTCAGTGGCAGTGACCCCAATAAGACCCATCTGTTACATTACCTTACACTAAAAAAAAAAAAGAATAAAATATGTGCACAACTAAAGGGTTTGCAATCCTGCCTTTGTGGGCTTTCTCAGAGTTTCATCATTTGTCTGATTAAGGGTGAATTTCATAGAAACCTTTCAGTTGTAGAACTCATGAGAACTAACCAAACCTTTTTTATACTCAGAGTCCTAGATCTTTTGTTTCACAGATGAAACAAACAGATTTTTATGCTCAACCTGTTCATCTATCAATAAGACTCCCCTATATTTTGAGTGGCTGATTTGGTGTACTAATCCAATGAAAGGGTGTAAATAAGTAGGCTAATTACCCATTTGTCTCTATGCTCTTTCTAAAATATGCTTTGTGATGGAAAAAAAAAGCATATACCCCAGGGCAGGTTATAACCAGGCCAGTACTGATTTTTCGACGTCTAAAGAACAAAAGAGTGTCTGGTCTTGCACAATTCTCTGAAGCTTGGGGATTGCTTGCAGTGGTAACCTCCAGAGAGGATCCCAGATGGGGATGCCATCCTTTCAGCTGGCCTACTTCCCTGCGACTCATCACACATAGCAATTTGTACAATCTGCCTGCGCCACTTCTCTCGCTAAGCCGGCCATGTTAGTTATTGTGTACATTTTGGCTTCGTTGCAGTGGAAGACACTCGGTGTGTGCAGAGTTTCGGCATGATTTTGGAAGCCATGCTGTAAGCGTGGGCAGTGTATGGGGTACGTGAGCGCTCATTGTGGGAGTCCTCATGTGGCAAAAGTGAACCAATGACTTGAGGAAAAAAGTACTGGATGAACATACTGTATTTACACAAATACATAAATACATGAACAAATGGGAAAAATGTATAGATTTGAATGTGAGAGTGTAAAGAAAACTCCTCACATCTTTAAAATTTAAGGAAAACATGTCTGTGTGTGTTTCAAATGCAAGGGATCACATATTTTTGGAAAGAAACTTGGAGTAGAGAGTCACAATACAGCAGCAAGAAACTTTTTTTTTTGACTATACAGCCGTGTAATAGTGTTTTCAGAGAAAGAAGTAGCTCTTTTCTGTGTGAATGTTGTAATTTGAGCTGCTCTGTCCGCTGTTGTGGCAGCTGGTCCTGCTGCACATGGGTGTTGGTGCAACTGAGTCCCTGCCATGCAGCTTGGAGTGTGTTTTAATTCCAGATTTCCCTTTCACAATTTTCCACTTCAAACCCTACCCAAAGGAGGCATATAAGGCCACAGTCAACCTTGCTCTGGTTGTCCTGAGATAAAGACATTTTCAATTGGACTTTCCTAGTCACTGCAGACACGTTTGATTAGGTTAAGTTATAAAATATACATGGCTGTGCTAAAAGCTACATCAAACCTATATAATAATGGTTTGGAAGGAATAAAAACAGCATTATTATAATCACAAGGTAAAAATATTCTTGTTAACTTTAGAAAAGACACATGGTTAGGCATAAAAACACAAAGATGAATTTAGTTAATTAGTTGGGTTAAATTGGATTTGGACACAGTGTCTTTGGGCTCGGGCCAGGTCGAGTCAGATTTTAGGCCCCGTAAAAACTCTAGTGTCGATTACTTTTACTTAAACAGATGCAAACGCTGATGTTACAAAATGACATGAACCCCCATACATCTACGAAATATAGGGATATCTATGACTCTAATTTATTCTTATTTATACAGATTTGGTGACTCTTTGTGACTCACAATTTTTAATTTGAGGTATTTAAAAAAACTTTTATGTTCACAATTTAATTCCAGTGTAATTTCTATCCTTTCAAATAAGTCTTTGAGAATGACTTCCATTGCTTATTTACACATCGAGTTGCTGGTTTAGTAGACCAAAGGAGAAAATTACTGTTTAATGTGCTTTTAGGAAATTGTTAAAGCTTTTTGCACCATCAGATTCTGTTTTCTGTGTAACTGGTTTAAAAAACTTAGCCTCAGCAGCACCATTTGTTGATGGGAGGCTTTTGTAATCCGCATGACTCCATTGGTTCTTAACTTCTTTCCCTTTTCAACTCGGTTCCTTTAACAACTATAAAATGAAGGCATGTGACAAAGAAGCATGGGCTTAGGCAGCACCAAAATCATTCATTGCCACCCTGTGGTGTCGCTCATAGTGTTTCTAACTGAAAAGGATTATGTAAGATCTGCAGCCTCACTTAAACAGGACAGTCATAAATCAAACGGCGCGATCACAACAATGCAGCAACTTTCGTCTGAGTTGCTCAGAGAGCTCTTTTAAAGCTTCACTTTGAACTTTTCTCTCTCTTTTACGCTTTCCACAATGCAGTCTGAAGGAGATGAAAAATGACTACGAAGGAAATTTGACAAGAGTTTTCATTTTTTTAAATCTTACCGTTCTTTTCGAAGGCTCTCGGAGCATACATTTTCTTAATGATGGCAATTTAGGTAAAGACAACAACAAAAAAAGCTTATCCTTTGCCATGTCATCACTTCTTTTCATATTTCTTCTCCACTGCATGTTTTTATTTCATTTATAGGAGCATTATTATTATATTTTTTTCCCCATATTTGCAGGAGTTGTGACTTTCCTCATCTAATCAACTTTTCCTAAAAGAAGAAGGAAGCCTCCGGTTCTTTGTTTCCTGCTGTTTCAAACTTTCTGTTGCAGCAAACGCCAGGCTTTTTTTAGAAACCTTTTCTTCCACAACTTTGAGGAGAACAGAAGCTAACCCAACTTCTTTTTTTTTTTTTTTTTGCCCCACAGTAGTTTAAATGATCTTTTTTGCCTGATTATTTCCTCTGCCTCTTTTGGAATATGAAATTCGCAGTGCTGTGTTAACTTTCTCGTGAGATCTTTTGCTTTGTGTGCATTTTGCTGCCTCTCATTCATTTTACCACACAATCTACATCACTACTTCCCAACCACTCCGTTTTATTCTTGTTCTCATGCACACAAATTTACAGCTGCTCAGACTTAAGTGGAAACTAAATGTTAACGTTTTTTGTTCCACAGTAATTATCTAAAATTAAGCTCAAGATCAGTTTTCATCTTTTTTGACAGCAAGGATTTGTGAGGAAATATTGTTTGCTGATTTGTTGCTTCAGTGGAGTTTTTTTTAGTCATTTAGATAAGTTTTTATGGTTAATCACATGACCTTCGTTAGTGTTTGCATTACACTGACTTTAAAGAACTCAGAGCATCTTCTCATGTCAGTAGTAAACAGCTAAGCCCACAGACAGCAGCATCCGGTCTTTATGGCTGGCATGTGACTGGAGGAGCAAAAGAATGAGACTCAGTCACCGGATGTGTAGTCAGGAACCAGTCATCACTCTCTTCCTAATCTGCCTGGTCACCCCCCGTTCACCACCATCTGGAGAGGATGCCAGGGACTGGCCTTGTAGCAGAATTAGACTCAGGCTCAAAGAGCCAACGAAAAAAAAATCTTGGAGGAAAAATACCATTGTGCAGTTCATGCCTGTCTGTCCTGCGTCCTTACTCTGTGGTTCTGGCCAGCAGCCATTAGTGCTGACGTAGGTCAGCCTACCTCTCAACAAGTCAACTCCAAGCTCACCTGGCATCGAAACAATGCTCGTGAGAGCAAAACCCTCGATTGTGGATTTGACACCTGCTGCAGAGAACCGTCATCTTAATGTGTAATGCAGCCTTGTTTCACACCAGATCATTTCAACTACCTGTAAAATTAGCATCTTTTATTTTTCCCACTGCCATAAATTGAAAACAGTTCAGCTCTAAATTGAGGTGGAGGTTACTTTCCATGCTCTATCCATCGGAGAGAACCAAACTGGCACTCTGCAAATAATGGGACTGTTGGCTACATAATATCTGGCTGCAAAAATAATGACACCAGAAAGTCACTGAGCATGTGTACTTATTGTGTGCTGTAAAAAATAATGCTGTTCTTGCTCTGGATAATGGAGCGTGCATCAGATACTGTCAACTTTAACCCTCTTGTCGTTTGATTCTGTACAGTAGGTTGGCTAATTGGTTCTGGGAACAGAGATGGAGAGAGAAGTAATTCCCTCTCCATGGTTACCCAGGTTTCATGCTCACCACCAGCTAAAGGAAGGAACATTTTGACTCTCAGTGTAGTTAGTGGGCCAGATGGAATTCAAGCTGGACAGAGAAATAGTTTTTGTTCACTTAGTTGCGTCCTGATGGCAAAATGCATGACTGTCTCCTTCTTACACCTCCTCCTCCTCATAACTACCAGTTGAACTAGCTTTAAAAGCCCAGCGATCGCTGCTTTGCTTTCACCTCACATGTCCTGTCAGCTTGGCGGTTTAGGGAGACGAGCACGTTTATAATAGGTCACTTGTGAGGAGTAGTGCCAGCGTTTGAGTGTGTTCACAAATGAGCGCCCTTGAATACGAGCCATGAGAGGAGCTCATCCCTGCTGACGAACTGTATCTAATGAATCCCCCCACCCCACCCCACCCCTCCTTTCGCGATAAATTGGGGCACGATCATGAGGGATTTCAAGATGGCACAGATGAGTCACGTCCAACATGGTTCCCATTTCACTAGACTAGTTATAAACAGCTTCTACAGTAAAGCCTGTAGCCAGGAGTTTAGAAATCATGGGATTGAATCAGATGCTTTTATCTTTGTACCAGAAACTATTAAAATATCTCACATGAACTATCATGTAGATGTTTTCATTGTTGCTTGGGAGGGGTTTTTATTTAACAAGAAAGTAGGCTCTAAGCTAGGTCTGCAGTTTTTAAAAAAACTGACATTGCAATTTTTTTTAACCTTGCAGTACAATGTATATTGCGATAATAAAAAGTACAGTAATTTTTAACAGGTTACTTGTGTAACACTGTACGTTATGCTACCATCCCGCCATATTGATGACAATGAACCTGCACCAGGGTTTTTGTGCATATTACATTTGTTGTCTTTATCTGAGAGGTATTGCTTGCTTTCATTGCGCCGTGACCCGAGTACATGTTTCCTTTTATCATGTGCAAATGTGAACTGTGTTTTACCACAATCTTAGTTTCTGTCTCCATCACATTTCAAGATTAGTATTCATTGTGTATTTTACCTCCTTTCCTCCAGTTCTCACGACTTCTCTCATCTTTCTTGTTTTCGTCAAGATCCTAGCGTCTTCCTGCACAGCTCAAGAATTCACTGACAAAATTTCTCCCCAAAAAATGTTGCCATTATTGTTTTGCATTGTTAAGTAGAATTTTGGTTCACTGCTTTGCTAGCACACGCATTATAAAAAAAGGCATTCAACCTACCAATCGTGCTTGATTGTTTTACATCTAAACCCTGCCTTTCATCAAGCAGTAAATAAATGACTTACGGGTTAAGTTGGAAACAAAAAAAACAGGTTTGTATTTGAAAGTGAAGAACATTTGATTTGAATTTGTAGTTCATTTCTTTAAAAACAAAGTTTTAACTTTAGGTGCAGCCATTATCTAAGTATGCTTCTCAGACAAATGCAGTTTTTGCCCCTCATTTCATCTAATTAGCCAGAAAATTGTCCAGGTAGGGTAAACATGGTCCCATTACATAAGTAAAACAAACATAACCCACCGAGTGTACAGACTCTAGAGTTCCCATATTTTTATTTTGACTCTATTCAAAGCTTGAGCCTGGCCTATAGTAATCCAAGCCTGGCATGCCGCCTTCGATTTGTACATCATGTGTACGTATTGTTTGGTCGTGTAGTCATTTGTGAGAGAAACAGCATGGAGCAATATGGTTTGTCCTCTCATAATGTATCATTGGTCTCTCACTGTGAAAGCAAGGTTTTCTCCTCCACCTCCCTCCCACTCTCCCTCTCCTTCCTTTCTCTCGCACTCCGCAAGGGTGAACGTGGGCGGCGGTACAGAGCATGACAGCGGCGCTCTGTTGAATGTAGACGAGAAACGAGGTTTAAAACAACACAACACCAATGGAAACGCTGAGACAGTATTGATAACCGTGTGCGTTTGGTGTTGGGGATGTAGATTCGTGTTGAGCTTAATTTGCTGTTTTCTTTGAGTTTTTTTTTTTTAATGGGAAGTTTAAGTCTTTTCTTTGTGGTTTGTGTGCATTAATCTCCAGTTTGACAATATTAATAGTTTACTCTGTGATAATGTATGTTTTGTCTGTGTTCGTGCCAGGGGATGTTTACATCCCATAACGCTTTTGTTTCTATCTTTGTCTTTACGTAAGCATCCTTCTTCTTCCGTTGTCTTCTCTCCTGCTGTGATTTGTGCAGTGCAAAACCCGGCAACAGTGACACTGATGAGCACAGCATCAGCCTCCAGCTGAGTGTGTATATAAATATATATGTGTGCGTTTGTGGTTGCATTGTGCGGGTGTTTGTGCCTGTGTCTCATTGTGAGTTTGCCTGTGTGTCTGTGTCACGCCCCTGTTGACAGTGCATTGATGAATCCAACTGCAGACGAACCGAACTGAGTGCTGCCTTTGATTGTCTCCAACACAAAAACCAAACAACAGACATTTTTCAATTTCCTAACCTGTGTTCTTTCTGACGGTGAGAGGAAAGGGTGCTGATTAGTCGGAGGGCTGCACAGCAGTCAGTCTGGCTGTTGAGTCGAGGTTGATGTCTAGTTGGATGATGGATGACTGAGAAAATCTGTGCAGAGTGCATAATTACCTCCGCAGTCAAGGTTTAAGTTGGTATAGTTTGTTTCTTCATCAGCAGGATCAGGGAAAAACTAATAAACAGATTTTCATTAATGTATTTACTGAAGGCGGCACGTAACACAATGTAGAATTCATTAACACTTAATGTCAATCTTAATCTGAACGCTTTTTTTTTTCTCTCATTTTGGTATTGAGAGCTTAATTTGCACTTTGCCAAATATGTAAATAGCCGAACATTAAAAGGTTCAGCTATTTACATATTTGGTTTATTGTATCAATTTAAACATTTGGCTGTTTTTTAAAGTCTATGCAAAAGACTTAAATATTTGTTTTTCCATCATTCATCGCACAGGCTTTTCTTCTCTAACTTACTCACTTGACTTGCATTTATACACCAAACCAACGTCAAGAACCAGCAGAGACGAAACCCCCACTGTTGTCTCTCCTCACGATGCCGGCATCTGGGAAGAAAAATTGCACCTGAAAACACTGCAAGATGACCTTTACCTGCCAACCAAAACCTTGCAATCTACACCATAAGTATATAACATTAGAGTGCTGAGTGGAGCATTAGTCTGTGTGCTCAAAAGGTTAAAAAAAACTTTACCAAAGAAAGACTTTATGTAAAGTCGGATGTTTAGTCTTTAGTTTTTTACTGCAGGTCTTATGTCAATGTTTTATTTTTTTATTTTTTAAGTAATATATATTTTTTTAAACGGGCATTTCAGTTCCAACAAATACTTAATAGTTTGTTTTGTTTTGTGCAAAAGCTTCATGCAACACAAAAGAACACAACTAACATCCCATTAACTTGCAGAGCACATTCCCTACCTTGAACCGCTGATCATAGCAATTTCTTCCATTGAAAGACCAAACACAGATGGTTGAATCATCGGGAAAAAAGCTTTGATGAAGTTTGATAGAGCTGACGGGACATTATACTCGAAAAAGGCAAGAAAGGAAGACATTTGCCTAAGATCCAGACGTTCTTGACAGCCTATTGTCAGCCTGGTACATGGTTACACAGAGGAATTCATCTGCATAGATCTCAATCTCTGCAGAGAAAAGAATTCTAATATCCAGCCCGGCAGACAGACCTTAGTGCAAATGCAAACAATGAAACAGGGAAGTGTTTTTTTTTTTTAGTTCAAAGAATTTTTTTCTATTTAAGGAAATCACACATATTAAACAATAATATCATAAAAATGACAGAAACTACAGTATCCAATAGGACCTTTGGTTTTGAGAAAACACTTGCCCTACACTTATTGTTTGTAATCCACTCATTCTTTTTTAATTATTGAGACATTTACATGATACTTGCCATATTTTATTTTATTGTATTTTATTTTTTATTTAACCTTTATTCAACCAGGCAAAACATTAAGAAGAACTTATTTACAATGTCAGCTTGGCAGGTACCTGAGGCAACCATAAGGAAAAGGTGAAGAAGAAACAAAACATCATGCAAAAAACATATCCAAGTAACATAGAGAATATATCAGATAAAAATATAACCTTGACCTGATTTAAACAAATATTTATGGTACAAAAAAATTTACTATAAACTTTTGGTTTTAGTAGACTTATTGGAGACAACAAATTCTCCAAAAGTTATGTTCTAAAAAAGAAATGGCTAACTAAATCCTGCTCATCGCTTCGATTTGCATATTTAGGCGTTTGCTAATTGATTTTTTTCTTTAACATAATGACTCTGCCTTTTTTTTCCAGCTTTTAATTTTACACATAATATAAATCATTTTGATAGAAACAGGACAAAGTAATTGGGATACAAATTATACTCATGCATCTGAGCTCTTTAGAGATGAACTTTTTCACTGCTCGTCGTGGCCTACTTTGTGAGGATTAAAGACTGGAAGTTACTTTATTGTTTGTTTCTTGTTCATGCCATCCTGAAGCTGATATGAAACAATACCTGTCCAGTTTTTAGATTTCAAATCAACACATTCATGCTGACTACGTGGGGTTGGGAAAGTGAAATTGGGTTTGATTGTATAAAGGGACGGGTATCTGTGGAAACAAAACCATGAATGAATGTATGAATAAGGAATAAACTGTTGTGCAAGAAAAAAAAATGTAAGACAGAATTCGTCCTGACACTTAAACAGCGAGATGCTTCCACGTTGCCTAGGAAACTGCTTGCCTTTGCGGTGGATGGGCAAGTGGGCGTGGAGTCAACAGGGGTTTGTGGGCCGGTGAGAGCGGAGGCAGGCGATTGGCACGAAGCGCACGCTGCACGGGGGCTTACCGCTGATAATCTGACAGCCACACTGACCCTGCTGGGAAGTGAGGAGGGTCGTGAAGACGCAGCGTGTCGGGAGTCCGCACACCCCTTTTCTTTTGCTGCACGTGACATCGGTTTGCACAAACATCACAATGTGAGAACACCCTTTACAGCTACTGCTTATTTTTAGATTACTGTCGTATGTGAACGTGGTGCTGAGGAAGGAGGGGGGAAGTGAAGCAGGGGAAGAATAAGAACCCAACTGCAGACAGAAAACTAGAGCGACAATAAAAAAAATCTACTTTTTATTTTAAAAAAATGAACTAATTGAAGGTCTAGTATTCCGAGAAGGAAAGCATATTGCCCACTGCCTTTCATGCCAAACTTTTAGACTAAGATCGTTTTATTATGAGAAGTGACAGAGTTAAAGCTGTTTCAGTCAAACCATGTAATTAACTTTATGCACAATCCCATGCCATACTAGGAGATCTGTTAGTGCTTGAAGTATGTGTTGAGGATGATACTCAGATACTACAACGCCAAATTTTTGCTCAATTTCTGATATAAAAATTAGAGAATTTTTGCCATTTGCTCATCATTTGCCACATTACAGGTCAGGTTTTGTCAGCCCGGGACCCAAAAGGTTTTTAATGCACTTCAATCCAGCCTCCATTCTTCACCAAAACATCTAATTACATATTAGATTCAGCCCATTCCTGTCCAAATCACACAGAGATACCTATTCGCATTGGATTAGTATTACCACAAGACCTCGAAGTTTAGCGAAATATAGTAGGCAATTTGCGCCAGGATCATCAGCTTTCACTGGAGCGGTTCGCAGCTGAGTGTGAAGCGGCTGAGATGAGGATCAGCAACTCCAACTCTGAGTCCATGGTCCTCAGTCAGAAAAAGGGTGGATTGCTCTCTCCGGGTTGGGAGTGAAGTTCTGCCTCAAGTGGAGGAGTTTAAGTATCTTGTTCACAAGTGAGGGAAGAATAGAGCGTGAGATTGATAGACGAATCGGTGCAGCTTCCGCAGTTTTGTGGACTCTGTACCGATCTGTTGTGATGAAGAGGGAGCTGAGCTGTAAGGCAAAGCTCTCTGTTTACCGATCAGTCTATGGTCTTACCCTCACCTATGGTCACGAACTTTGGGTAGCGACCAAAAGAATGAGATCGCGGATACAAGCGGTCGAAATGAGTTTTCGACCACTTGTATTAGTTACCAAACTCACAAGGTTTACACACATACGGTGGCAGCCATCTTGAATGTTAATGTGGCAAACAAATTTTTTTAGGAACCTTTCTTGCGTTTAGATGAAACCTCATTTATTTTTCACATTATCCAGCGCACAAGATGGCTGGGCTGAATTAGTTATTCGTCTTTAGCAGTAATTTTATGCAAAATAAATCAATGTGAAGTCTTAGTTAGCCATTATGTTGGAGCACAAACATTCCGAAAGGAAGAGACTTTACTAATAAATTTGTGGCGTTTTATTGTTTGCGTGAATAATGACTTGTCAGGATGGGAAAATATTATTCGTGAATTGTTTGGAATCAGAATCTCAGCATTCATTTTTTACTGGGAACGCACTGCTATTTGCTTGCAAACAAAACTGTCATTCCATTACTTCAGTTCACACTTTTATTTTTTCCGTCACACGCCGATAAATGTGTTAAGAGAACTGAATCAAACAGACTCGGAAAAATGCGACGAACAATTAAAGGTCAAGGATTTTGTTTGTTTTTACGTTGTGATAGATATTTGTTGCAGTAAAAGAGACTCAATCAGGTACATTTTGTTGCCTGTTTACAGGTCTTATTGCAGAATGACGCACTGAGTTACAAAACAGACTGTAGATTATGATAAAAAAGCAGCAGCAATGTCTGTACAAACATCACATCTGTGCAGGAGGAGTGCTTTTGCCGTAAGAACTTGAGAGTAAACACGATGAATTTACAGAAACATCAGCTGCTTTATCTCCTCCGTCATGTTGCTGTCCAGCTCGCATTTGCATTGAGCAGCATCTCTTTAAGTAGCTGATTATTCCTGTAAATTTCTACTTTCTCTGCTGCAGTTTGCTCCCCCTCAGGCAGTCACCTCAGCCATTTTGTTCTTACTTTGAGTGAGAGGCCGATCAACAGTACAAGATTCCTCTGAGGATGCTGGAGTGCGTGGGCCACTACCCCACTGATGAGATTCTTATGTAATATCTGTCTTCCAGCCTCTCAGCGAGCAAAGATGATGGTGGATTGTCCACACTGAGCGCAACCTGGCAGCCTGTACTTGTGTGTGTGTGTGTGTGTTTGTGCTTAGAAATAACGCACTAGATCTTTGCAAGGTGGTTGAAATATCTGCACATATAACCAAGTCAAGGCTCTGAGAACATCTCAGCTCTTGTTTATTTGATTAGTAAAAAAAGTAAATGACTACCCCAATAAATTATTATGTTTTATTTTCAGTGCAGATAATAAAATATTTCTATACCTACTTATGTTTTTAGTTCCTTTGTATCATCTGCATGTATTCATACAGCAACAGTGACCCCCTGTGGTTGTGTCCTGCCACTGCACACAGCAAAAGACCATGTACTTTTCTTTTGTTTATTTATTTTACCATTTTACTGTTTGAGTTTGAGAATTATTCACCTGGACCTGAAGAGTATTTCATGTGAGCATCAGTTCTTGTGTCATTGAGTATTAAGGTATTGACTACAATCATCTGTTTCTATATTTTTATGTATCGGTTATCAACGTTAGTCAACACAAAAATGGCTATTATCCAGTCAGTTTTACATATATTGAGCTAATATTTGGTGTGGTAGCCTCTGAGTCATTCAGTGTCGCATCATGTAACATTGCATGTTAATGCGCTTAATATATTAATATATTTTTTAGGTTTCACCAAAATGTCAAAATTTTTGTCATTTCTTAGCATAAGATGGTCTCACTATTTTATATATATATATATATATATATATATATATATATATATATATATATATATATATATCACACACACACAAATGGCTGTTTAATATTTTGAAATAAACCAGCGTCTAGTCAGACAACTTGTGAGTGAGTAAGCGTCGCCCCATGAAGCCCTTGGTAATATGGATGGTTTTCGCATTTCTATTTCTTGGAGCGTGAGTCATGGCTGGAACATTTGAAGAGTTGGATACCCCGACAAAATTGCAGCTTACCGAGCAGCTATTTATACGTGAAGAGGACAATTAGCAAGTCCTTCTCCCACACGTAGATTTTTAAAAATATATATGTTTTCTTTTATTTTTAGTGTACACCTCAAAATTGTCAGGAGAACCTATTCAAGGTCGGTGCCCTGCGTGATCCTAGCAAGTGTGGCCTCTGTGTAAATTATGCATTCTCGGCGGTGTTTGTTTCCCACTAAATCTGCGTGCGTCATGACTTTTTCAGTGTGTGCGTTCGGACGCAAAGCCCGCTCGGCACGGAGAAAGTGCACAACTCAGACTGAATCCTTAGAAGAGCTGCCTATCTGTCAAGTATTTTACCAGTAAACATGTATTTACCTCTCTAGAGCGGTAGGATGATAGTTTTTTACTGGAGTGGCAGGAAACCACTGCAGAGGCTGGCATCCTGTGCGATCTGTTGTTCCTGTAAATAATTTTTATGCTCTTGCCGGTCTCACACACAAAATATGTTGTTTTTTTATTGGGTAAATCATCACAATATAAACAGCTGGATAAGCTTCCAAGTTGAGGAAACAATAGAACATGGTATATTGCAGTTCCAAGTGAAAAGATCATATTTATTACTACTTACAAGTTTGAGTCAAAATATAATCACATCTCTGCTGTTGTGCATATTATTAATTTGACCATTTCTGAGAATACCCTTTATTTTAACAGTTAATGCTGTGTCCACACATTAGGTGAGACTACAAGATTAAAGGAGTGATCTCACCTGGGTGTTCAGCTGCTAGACAATATTTCACTTGGACATCCATAAAACGCCATTTTGAGATTTTGCAGAACCTCAAACTGAAAGCTCATATTTTTGGAAGTGGGGTTATTTACAAATGGGAGCAGCAGCAGCCAGCTGTAGCACTTCTATTGAGGTGTGAGGCAATTTTAAAAGGATTGATAATTCAGAAAAACAAATGGTACGCCACAAATATTAACACTCTGTGTTTTCAACACAAAACAAGTGATAAGGTAATGTTTACTCAAAATAATCTTTGCGTCGTCATGGCAACCAGAGCTGGGGTGACCTCTGATCGACTAGTCTGTAGTTTGTTCAGTTCAAAATACTACAAGGAGAGACTCCTTTTTGAGAAAAAAAACCCCCCAATGTTTTTGTTGATGTTAGGAGTATTATACTCCAGACACCATTGGTGAGTTCTGCTGCAACAATTCTAAAATAAGTGATGTAAATGTTTATAAAGTAACGCTCACATAAATCCCTACAAAACTTTAGAGACAAAAGTTCTTTTAGGATAGCTGCAGTTCATTTTAGTTTTAGCTCATTAATTAGGTCAGGTATTTCTTCAACTGTTCAAAGAGCTATAAACAACCGTTATGATGTTAATTGTTCATCGCTTTTCACAGAACTCCGTTTCAAAAGACCTTAACTGTCCCTTTAAGTAATCTGATGGTTTTGTTGTGATCTGTCAGGTCTACTATTCCTCTGACTGCACTCTAACAAAAAGAACAATGAAGGACATGAACTTGTTAGTTATGTAACCTATGAAAAGCATTGTTTGCTTCTGTTGCTTTATAATAATTTCATTGGAGCTCATTCAGTTTTGATCATGTTTTCTCTCCAGTTACGTCATTTCAACCAATCAGCCCAAATTCCAAAACCACAACCCTCTTTAGTTTTTTTGAGCCTGGGGCAGGTCTTATTACTGAGAATCAGCTGAGACCCATGACTTGTTTGTTGTAGCTTAGAAATTTATGGTAATTATGGTAATGCTTTTACCCATGGTGTGTGTCTGTGTGTGTCTGTCTTTTACCAAAGGTCTCACGATCCACTCAACAGATTTAAAGAAAACATTCAGAAAGTAATCACCAAATGCATCTACAGCATATTAATGTTTGGAACAAATCTGGTTGAAGGTGGCCGCCACAGCCAACTGACCTTACAAAACACATTTTTACAGTTTTTGTGCCAAATGTTTATTTGTGGTAGTAGCTGCGAGTCATTTACAACACATACTCTTTGTGTTACTCATTACACGAGATCTTTGCCAAAACTTCAGCGTAAACTTTTAAAGTCAATCCAGTTGTAAGCCAAATATCTCTTGAACAAATGGATGGATTTTGATGAAGCTTTGAAGTAATCACTAGATGAACATCTTCAACAGATTAACTTTTGGTGTAAAGCTAATTTGAGATGATGACCATAATCAAACACGGGTATAACTCAAGTCTATTTTACAGATATTTTGATAAATTGGTGTGGTAGTAGCTGACCTATTCATAACAAAAACTTTGAGCATGGCATCTTCAGTTTTTATGATTATCAAGGTTTGTCCAAAATAGCTACTTTGTCATTTTTCACTTAAAGTAGGTTTGTAAGAAAATATTGACACACTCAAATATAGCAATATTTCATATTCTGATACTGTATTGATTCTCAAAAGCACTAAATGTTTAATGAAGTATGGATGGTTGCTGTAAAAAGATACAGTTCTCACTACCGTTTAATGTTCTTCTGATTGCATAAAAAAATAAGTTTAATCAAATTTAATGGATGGCAAGCTCAGTCTTTATAGTTTTTTAAAATTAGAACATTTTGGAGAAAAAAATTGCCTTGCCTACAGTGTCACAATATATCATTGTCATCATTGTCACCCCTGTGTCATAATATGTATTTACATAGCTCTAACTGTAAGGCAATTATAGGTAGCAAAGGATATGCATTCCTTCAAAAAATGCTATTTTTTAACTAACCCGTTCAGTTTTTGAAGTTCCTGAGACATTTCGACTGAAAACAAATCTTTCCTACACGTTGTTGGACATTGGTAAACAGCTCCACGTCTAAATTTAGGGCCCGAGAGATGATAAACAAAATAAACACTTGCTGGTCACAGTTGCGAGACGATAATTGGTCATTACAAGTGTTGTAGCCGTGAATCCAAAAGCCTAAAAAGACGGGGATTAGAAGCGAGTGAACTAGACTGCGTTCAGCTTGCTAATTCTGGATGCACCGACTGATAAAACTGACCCTGTGGCTGTGCTGATCATATTGGCATGCAGCAGCAGTGGGTTCCGACTTTAAAGAAAGGGCAATTTATTCGAAAAAAAAACAACAACAACAACAACGTGCCTCTTCTTTTTGATCCCCAAACACTGACCTTGACATTTTAAACTGCCCACATCTTACTGGAGGTAAAAGAAAAGACAGGAGACCTTTCTTTTGGTGCCATATGTTCTGTTTCCACCATCAGCCCTGAAACAGCAGAGAGCCTAAGCACCTTTCAGCAGGTTTCTCCCTCCACAGGCCCTCACACCTGCCTCTTCCTGTTCAGAAATAGCTCTCTGCAGCAGTGTGCTCCTCACTGGGGCGGGCAGCTTTGTGACCTCAAAAAAAAAAAAAAAAAGAAGGATAAAAAAACAAACAAACGACAACAAGAAAAAAAAAACCCAGAAGCACCTGTGGAGATGCCTGAGTAAAAATAACCGAGCCCTCATCCTCCTCTCCCGCGGATCAGGCCGTGTGGGGGGGCTTTCCCTGAATCTCATTAATCTCTGAGTTTCTGCAGTTATTTATCACACGGGGTTGCATAACAGAAAATCACATTAAAGCGCTCCTTCTGAAGAAGGTGTGGGTGCACATGAGGCTGATGCATCCTGGCAGCTTTAAAGTGGACGGGTATTTGGAATGGTCTAGTTAAAGCACAGGTCTCCCCTCTCCTGGGGATGCTGCTGATGCAGCGTTCGGCAGGCAGTAGGAGGGTGGAGGACTGTGGGCGGATTGGGCTGAGTTAGGGATGAAGAGATTCAGAAGAACACAGGAGTAGGAGGAGGAGTGGGAGGAGAAGAACCAGAAGGAGATCACATCATTGTGTCATATCTGCTGCTGCTGGTGGGTTTCCACTCAGCCAAGTTCTCAGCTCATTAGGCTGCTTATATCACTTTGAAAACCCCAAGGGGAGGGTGCATGTGGAGTGTCAGCATGCACGCATAGTATATAAACTCATAAAATCCTTGTGTCATGGAGAAAGAAAAACAGGAATTCAGTTCAGCGGGTTATGACATTTTAAATCTCAACATGGCTTTAATTTTGAATAATAATGCCCTTTACATGCTTTGCATTCAAAATATGTTCCAATGAATGCATTCGAGAAGCCGCTGTAAATAAAACATTGGCTATGTTGTATGTTGTATAATGCAGGATAACAAATATATACCACATTGTTCATTCAACACCCACCATGTGTTGCAGTGGTAAGGTAGATCTTCGGTCATGCCTAAATGTGATAGTGTCCTTGAGCTAGATGCCTAATTCCCAACTACTAGTTCCTGGATGCTGAAGTGCCAACATCAAATAAAAATCTGTTGTCTTTGACATTTTGTATTTTAAGACTATGCACGTCAAAGGCACTTTAAATAACTGTATGCTGCTTGCCTTTGGTGAATCTCACATGCGATTGGTCAAACGCAAGGTATAAATTTCCTTATTGTATGGGAACATACAATGATGCCATACATACATTCACTTACTGCAATACCACACTTTTAGTACAATATCTAAGTAAAGTGTGGCTGAAATTGGCTCAGTTGTTTGGGCCTAGCGTCTAAAGGATATTGTAATTATGATGCATTTAGACATAAGACGTGTTAGGGTTTAAATACTTGTGAATAGTGAATATCTTACCTGTTGTAGACCATAGTCAGCTGAGAGTAAAAAAAAAAATCAATCAACTTTCATTGAGGTTGGTTCTAATTGATCAGGATCCGTAGTTTTTCGCCAGTTTTTACAGTTTTTATGATCCTGCTTAGAAGGAAAAGAACTGAAGTGAAAAGCATTTAGCATTTATGCTAGTTGTGTGCATTAGCTTAAGCTTTTAATTCTATTTTGTTTTCTTCCCCATTCAACTTATTTTTCTCAAATCTTCAAAATCAGTGTAAAGCCGTAGTGAAACCTCAGCTATTAACTTCTCACGAGTACTTCACAAACCCGTAGAACAAAAAAGACATTTAAAAAATCCCTTTAACTGTACTTGCACGGTTGCTGCCTACATGGACACTCCCTGCTGAGCTGCAGAAGTGATTAAAGTAATCTCTTTGGTATAGCAGATATCCCCCACCCCCCCACCCCCAATTTAAATTGACTAGATTTGAGCACTTTCAGAAGAGACAGCTCCCTCTTGTCTCATAAAGATGTCTTGTCAGCGTTTGGAAAAATTTAGCCTCCAGTTTGGATGCAAATCTGTCGGAGCTGAGTTGACTTTTATCTGCTGATTTCGTCGTAGGAGTGAGGCGAAACGATGGAAATCAATTATTGAAAAATCCAATCAAAATGTTATCTCCCTTTAGATCCAAATCCATAGCAACAATCTCATTGTAACTTTTTTGCTTCTTGTTTTATCAATATATTAAAACAAATCTGTTGAGTTTTTGGATTTTGGAGGTTGAAACATTTGGGATTTTGTGTATTTGTTTGTTACTGAGAGTGAATTTAATAGCCTGCAGGGTTGTTTTTTTTTTCCAGAAATTGTAAATGTTTTCTGTTCCTTGAAGGAGGTGTCAAAACCTGACAACGCCTCTGCAATGAAATATCAGAGGGAGGTGCAGAAACTGTGTATTCAGCATGTTGCCGGTGCCCTGCAGAGAATTGGATCATCTCATCAGCAGTTTTGATCTCCTGATGTATTTTTTAATAAAATTTGACAAAAGATAAAGTTATAAAAAGTTAAACGGTTCTGATTGTTTGTTAAAATCAGTTGACAATATGATTAAAAAAATCCCTCTTGTTTCCCCTAAAGGCAAACACCAATGGGCACTGTTCCTGGTTTAATGCGGTCAGGTTTTCAGGTTTGTGTCGACCTGCTCTTCACGCCCACTAGTGTCTTAGTTTAATCTTTTTTATCTACTACAACTTACCTGCCAGGACAAATGACATATTAAGGGCACCTGGAAATGTCACGGGGAATAAAACTGTTTCATATCGACTTTGACAAATAGAGCTGTGGGAAGATTTTTACCAATTAGGACCTAAATGTTTGATTTAACCTCTCTTTACTTGGACGTCTCCATCATTTAGCTCCCATCAAGTCGACTGAAGCAGTAACCGAACCTCTGTGTCTGTCTGTCTGAGTGAAGACCTATCCTCATGCATAATATTGATGGGCTGTGCTCTGTCATTTGAATGGGTATACCGATATTAGTATTTTCAGACCAAGAACAAGTACTTCAGTTTGGGTCTATACTAAGTAATGGTACACAATGACATTAGAAACATGTTACTTTGATTAAAGTGTCCATGACATCAAATTTTTGTCAGAAATATGAAGGCATTTTTGGGAAAATAACATTGATAACATACTGCAAAAAAAAAAAAAAAAATCACACCGCTGTGATGGTTAAACATTTGTATGATTATATCTTTTTTTTTATCATTATTATTATTATTATTTCGCCAACCTGGGTTTTCTGAACAGTGTCAGCTCAACAGAAACAAATACTCATGTTAGTTCAGTCAGCAGCTGTTTTCTACAGTGGGGAAAATAAGTATTTAGTCAGTCACCAATTGTGCAAGTTCTCCCACTTAAAAAGATGAGAGAGGCCTG
>JARVGW010000815.1:13980295-14015943 GCA_031762495.1 Anablepsoides rubrolineatus
CATTTTGTCTCTCATAGTTGAGGTCTACCTATGATGTCAATTACAGGCCTCTCTCATCTTTTTAAGTGGGAGAACTTCCACAATTGGTGACTGACTAAATACTTATTTTCCCCACTGTATTTGCATGTGTGCAGCGCGGATTGGAGTGCGGTGGTGGGATTGGTAGTATTCTGACAGATTATTTTATTTATTTATTTTCTGTAGAAACTGTGTTGGGAGCTTCATAACAAAGCTAGCAGCCTATTGTTTTAGCATGCGTGGATGGTTTAGGAACAGAGACAAAAGGCGTGGGAAATTACACCGGAGCTTGTGCCCAAATCTTTTGCTTTTCTTGTTATTTTGTTTGTTTGTTTTTAGCACATAAAGAGGACAGAAATTGGACAATAACCTGTAAATTTATCTATTTAAATCTTTTAAAAACAACATTTGTGTTTTAAAAAAAACTGCTATGTTTAAACATATATTTACTACTAACATCTCAAAAGCATTGTTGGGAAAAAAGAGACTATTAAAACATTCTAACTGTCATGAATACATGACACCTTATTGTGGTCAAGTGAAGTTGTGATTGTCAGATCCATTTATTTAACAACTGCAGGATTGTTGCAACAAAATGAGGATGTCGTGAAAAAGCAGCTGGAAGCCAAATAGTGCATGACAAATTATTTGTTCTTGTCAGATGATGAAAGTTGGAGGAAAAGGGATGATCCAGGTCAAAACGATGGCTCGTGAAGACGCATACGAAGCTCATACCTGTATTTTTTGGATTCACTTCGAAACTATTGTTTGGAATGATTCCATTTTTTAGCTACATGTGTTCATATAATCTATTCTTTCTGCTTTTAAAATCACATTTTAGTTTTTTTTCTTTATGTAAAGGGACCTATTACTCGCATTCAAAATTACCCACTTGAATTTTGCATGAAAGACAAATTGTAAAAGACAACAACAGAAGTAAGCGGGGGTTTGCGAGTTGTGTAGAGGAGGAGGACTGGGAGCCACCAGCCTACACAAACCTGCCTGTAAATTCTGTGGTTCTTTTCATCTCCCTCCTACATTCTCTCTGTGGTCATTTTGTCATATTTCAACAAACCAGTTAGCTGCCTCCATCTTTCCCTGCCCCTCTCCCAGTTAGTGAATCTCAGATGGACTTTTTATCCTCTCTTCACTTCTCTCCAGCCAAGTCTGCAGCCCTCCCCCACAGCTTTCTGCACCTTGAGTTTCTTTGTGTGACACATCAAACGGCTGGTAATACACTGGCTGGCAGGGTCGCTGTTAAGGGTGGCGTGTGGGGGAAGAAGTCGTAAACACGCAGCGAGCGAAGAAATCTTTTGGTATTAATTTATGTGAGGGGGGGGGAAATTAGCAGCTGGCATTCTGGATGTCAAACATTTTAATGAGGACGCCTCATTCTGCTCAAACACCCTGCCTCTCTGCCATTCAGCTTCTCCCATTCTCCGTCTCTTGTCTTTACCCTCACACGCGACGCACAAATGCACAAGCAGCCCCACTCCCCACGAAAACTTGAATTTCAGAGACAGAAGCGTCTGGAATTTTTTCACAGCCTCCCACAGACGTCCTCGAACCTATCATTTTCTCTGCAGTGGAGCAATGGTGACGTATGCTCATCGCTAGTGCAGCTGAATTTTAAAAAGCTCTACGCCCACGCTCAGTATCACTACTGCAAGTGTAATTATCATAAACTTTCCTCTGCTGTCTGTAGCCCCTCTCCGTGTGTCTGCGTGTGATTCTTCAGACCTATTCATTTGTAAATATTAATTCAGCGTCGACGAGCAAAAGGGGAAGGGGTGAGAGAGGGCTGGTAAATTCTTGTAATCACCTGGTTGGGGGGGGATTGTAGTAATGTGCTCTCTAGGCATGCACAGACTGTCTTTTATTACTCATTTCAACTGTTTATTTGCAATACAGCTGCACATGATTCTCACATAGGCATTTGGGAATAATCACAAATTGACATGAAATGGATGAAAAAACACCCATAACAAGAATTTATTTGTTACTTGCTAAAAGTATTTATTAGATGCATAATGGTGTGCAAATAAAACAAAAAAAAGGAAAATGCAAAATTTGATGCATTGAAGAAATCACAATAAATGCTTAAATCAGCAGTTCCGGTTTTTTTGAAGTAGGATTCTATGGATAAATCTCATACCGGCTAAAGTTTGCTCTTTGGACTGACTCAATTTAAAGAAAAAGCTCAAATCAAAATAAGAAGTTTATAGTTGCATTTTATTAAACCAGTAATGTCCTGCATGGTGAGAATCAAAGAAATTATTCTGACCAAACTGACGAGTCAATTTCTAGACCAAGTAAGTGTTCAAGTTAGAGTAGAATGACTACTTTTTAACAACTCAAAAATAATTAATAAAATCACATGGCTGGTATTTTCTTAACCTTTTACGTTGCTGCCAATTTTGAATTATGTTATTTTGTCAGAAGTATGATGTTCTATCAGGAAGCTGATCAAAGTAACTAGTTTTGTGTCAGCTTACCTGCTGTAGCATTTTGCCCATTAAAAAACCATAACATTCTAATTATGTAACATAAAATTAAGGATAATGTAAAAGGTATAAATTAAGCCTTTGCATAAACCCCTATATAATATATGAGAATTAAATTGTTTTTAAGGCTATGTTTGTGCCATGCAATGCTTGAACTAAACTTTATATTACACCACGCTGAGGTCAGATAACTATCTACAACAGGTAAGATATTTATTATTCAAAACCTTCTTACAGAGCTCTACGTCTTGAGATCTCCTTTAAGTAGAAAGTGTGTGTTCAACATTTGAAAGCATCTTAAATTAACATGTACATGCGTGTTCTGCACGTGATTCTAAAACATTTTCTTCATGTTAATGTGATTTCATGTAGTAATGTGTTTTTATCCACATCCAAGTGAAAACATGCAATTCATGTCTTTCATAAAAGTTGGTTATTAATCACCATATTATTCATGGAGTTTTTTTTTATTTTAAAATGTGTAATGTTTTCTTGTTCACAGCTTTATTTAAATGTTCACAGCCTTTTTAAATGGATTCCATCACTTCTTGCCACTCCCATTGATACGTGCTGATATTCTCCCCCCCCGCTTCCTCTTGTTTCTCACTTTGTACATCGATGCTATTTTCTCCTTGTGTCCTATTTCCTCCCGCATGTGAAGTGAATGGAAGAGGTGAGGAAGAGACACAGGAAAAGGAGTGTGAGTAACAGGCATGAGGCATCGATTCTTCACAGTCGTCATCTTAAAACCAGCGTCAGTTAACTGTGACGTCTAGTTCGACTGCATCATCCGGCTGGACTCTTGCCTCAGAATATCAATGTAATTTCTGAGCTCTATCCTCTGATCTGATGGATATCAACGCATTTTAAAACAACTCGGGCCTTGTATGTAATCTGTAATGTTAACTGTATTGCAGTTTCATCAGTGACGACACGTCTCTGGCAAGCTTTTTCTGAAACCCTGTACCTTCTTGAAAGAAAAAAAAAAAAACATTTTGAGATATGAAACATGTTCCACAATAATTGCTGGAAATGATTTCCAGGTTACAAACACAAGGAAATATAAGTGAATAGGGATCAGTGGGGATGCTCCCAGCAACAAGTAGCCTGTAGGATTGATACAAACAAATCACATTCTTTTAATGGACTCGTGCTGCTGCATCATGTGCAGTGGACTGAGAAGGGGCTCTTTGCTGTATCTGTGCCGAGTGTTAGTGTATTGTGTGGGCCAGAGCTGGACCACACAAATTTTCATATGTGGGATATTGGCAGAAATACAAAAAAAACTAATAAATTTTGTTTTCTGATCGGATCCATCACACAAGATTTGGTGTTTTCCTTGCTGCTGTGTCTCTTCTTCATGCTCAGTTTAAAAAAAAATTGAATAAAATTCCAGGTTTTAAGGATTCAAAACAAAAGCAAGAAGAAGACACAGCTGTTCAGATGTGTTTTCTTCCAGGAGCCAAATAAATTGGAACGATGTGATGATGAAATCCTCAGGCAGAAACTCACCTCCAGATCTGGTGTCTGGTCTGTGATGATTCTAATCATAGTCCTTAACCCTGTCCAATAAGGTCAAATGTCTCCTCACTGAAAGGCAGATTTCTGCTATCAATAATTTCCTCTCAAGTTTCCTAATCACGGCTCTCGTTTTGAATATGTTCACATACACACAGAACGCTATATTTAAAGCATGACATCCATACCTCTAAAAAGCAATGAAAGTTTTTGTACTCATTAAACCCAGTGAGTCACAGTAAGAAGTCTTTGTACAGACTGAACTCTTCAGAATAATGTAGATGTGCTGTACATGTCTGGGTAGTCGATAACACTGATGTGCGACAGGTGGGATTTGTGCTGCTGTTGTGTGTGCGTGAATGAAGTCGGCAACAAATGAAAAGCTGCATTAGGCGGGCAGGTAGCTGTGATGGAGCTTTGCGAAAGCCACAGAGTCTCGTTCATTCTTACGTTTGCCCGAAACAAACGACCATATTTACGAGAGAACGTACATATGTGCATAGCTGTCTTCCTCAAAGTGATTCATGTTCTGGATCTGACGAGGGGGTTAGTGAGCTCTACTCATGTGGTTTGGATGCATCCGGCAATCTGCTAGACAACATTAGTGTTTGTCGCTCATAGTGTCTGCATCTTTATAGAAACACAGTCGTGCATTCTGGACGCCATTCTGTTGTGTCGACTGTTCAGACGTAATCTGTTCTCTGGTTCCTGCCAATAATTATTCAGAGAAATATCACAACCTCTTATAAAAAACAAGTCACTAGATTGCTAAAGTTAATTGATGTCGCTGGGAAACTTATTTTCTCGTTCAGCCTTATTTCTCACATGAGGCTTATTGTCAGGAGGTGACTGCAGTAAGAAGAGAGGTTGCTATATTTTCAACTTTAGCTGATATATGATGTAACTTTATTACTGTAGTTTTCAAACTTCTTGAATAGCATCAGTTTTTTTTCCACACACACGGTAATAGAATTAATTTACATATTTTTTGTGCAACTTGTATTTTTTTAAGTGTTAGCTGAGGAATATAATCAGCTGGTATAACCTCGTTGTGAGGAAATATTCTCACTGAAAACATTTTGTTTTTGTTGTTCAGTTCTTTATGAATAAGAATTTTTTCTGAAAACTTGGATGTCTTGCTCACGTTAAGTTTTCATATTGTTTCTCCACATAATTTTTATTTGAGTAAGATCAGGGTTATGATTTAGCCTTTTTTATGTATGTTTTTTTAATGTAATTTAGTATTTGTTGTTCTGATTCTGGTCAAGATGCAGAAATTTAAACAAGCCCAAACCATATTGCTACCAACAGACTGTTTTACAGAAAAACATGTTTTTTTGCGTTTCTGGTTCAGTATCTTTGTTTGAAAGTTTAACTTTATTTGAAGGAGTTAATTTTGTTGGTTTGTCAGCAAAATCAGAACAAAATCCTTTATCCTACCTTTTTTTCTATATGTATTTTCTTACAGAAATATTGGTGACATTAGCATAGCACACTAAATTTTTTTCAAGGGGGTTTTCATTTTTTTAGCTCGAAGGGAAGAGAACAAGAAAAATGTCAGGTGGAAGCTATGTTGTCTAAACAACCATACGTTCCTTTTTTTTTTTTCAAACTGACAGCTGAGATAAATGAGCAACACACACATTGTGTTCCGACAGGTGTGCACACAAAGATGAAGGACCTTTCAGGAATTTCAAAACATGCCGATCCAGTTTTTCTTAAGACATTCTCCCAACAGTCATCAAGCTTGAATTACAAGAGAGAAGAAGCTTTAGCTGTGGGGTAAGAGGACAAAGAAAAAAAAGTGCTTTGTAACCCAGTCAGCAGTTTGAAATCTGTGGACTAAGCCAGAGCAGACTTCCTCTGGACAGGACTACAACAATAAAAAACAACAGGATAGTGGATTAACCGTAATTCAATCTGGGGTTTCTTGCTGCAAACCAATACCTGCCTCCTAAATTACAAAAAACAGAAAAAAAAACTGCTCAGTGAGCCTCAGTCCATGACTTCTCTGGGTCACTTCCTCCGTCTGTCCAGTAACCGCCCTTGCCTCTGCTGGTAACCACTTTAATATGGAAGATGCATCATGACCGCAGCGTGATGCAGATGGCAAGACGCTTTTTTTTATGTTATGGTAAGCTGAACAAAAACAACAAAGGACTAACACGATGGAGCTGAGATTTGAGCTGCAGGGAGATTCTCACTGCATAACTGAGAAGAGGGGGGAAAAACCTAAGAAAGAAGAATGAAAGTAGTAGCTATATTTTGAATTTTCTTTGGAAAGAAAAACACTATTTTCGAGATCCTAGCTGACCATGCTGCTCTGCTTCGGGAGTCGCAGGAGAACTCGACACCTTTCAGTCCAGTGGAGCGAAAAGGAAGGTTTGCTCCATGATGAGACCCAGTTCACTCCAAACCCCTGCTTCCTAGACACAGGTAAAAACCGACACAGAGAGCTGTCAGCCCAACCAGAGATCTGAGTTCACGACTATACTCTCTCAGTACAAAGACGTTCTTGGATGTGTGCGTGCGCTGAAAGGTTTCCTGGAAAATTCCAAACACGTTTCGGATGCTTTGCATTCCAACTCGGCTGAAGTTATTTTCATAAAGATGTCATGAAAGGAGGAAGACTGAGCTGAGAAAATGATCATTCTTGCAGCTAGGTGGCTTTAGAGAGTTGTTTTGAAAATAAAGTTCTTATTAAATCAACTTCTGGTAAAAGACACTGCTACAACTGATCTATGAGCTTCCTTGTTCAAGAATTTCTCATAAATTAATTTTTAGTGTGTGTAGCTCATTCTGACTCCTTAACTCAGATCTGTCTATCTGGGTTATGGTTTTCCTTTCTAGTAAATAGGTTTTTAAAAGGTTTTTAGCTCTATATATGAATTTGTTATCCATCTATATTGAGGACTGTGTCAGTAGAGTTTTGTTTCCTTGGGATGAAATAATATTTTTCCTTATTTTAACTACCCTGTTTTTCATTGGTTGCCTGTTTGAAAAAAGTATACCTTTTGTGGACAATTCCTCGAGCTTCCTGTGTTAGTAGAGTTGTTCTCTAATTGTCCACAAAGGGGCAGTGTTCCAGCCCAAACCACACTAAGTGCTGCAGAGCTGTACAGGTCAAATCTTGATTCAGGTGATCCTCACAAATAGCCATTACTTGCAACCATGTCTATCAGACATTGCTACTTTGGTGATAAAACACAGAAAAGATTGATTAAAAAAAAAAGATTGTTTGATGAAATGCTTCGTAATAAATTAATTCCAGCAGATTGTATTAGTTCAGTGAACAGATATCTCAGTAAAATTGGATGCAGTGTTCTTTGCAGTTTAAGAGTATTCATTTTGAGATGTGGATAATGACATTTTACATAATGTCATGTGAACCACTTTTTTTGCTCAGTAACCATCGGTGCCTTAAAAAGAATACAATTTCCCTACCATAAATAGCTGTCATCCAATCTTGGAATTAAGCTTAAGCTCTCCCACTGAGCGTAGGCTGCAGTAGGAGGCACTTGAAGCACGGTGTGTGGTTATATGGTTAGTCCACATTACCTATTCAGATTTGTTGTTCTCATAGGGTTTAAAATGAGAATTATTAGGTTTTAAACAGAGAAATCGTGTCTTGTGCAAATGATTGGCCTTAAAAATACACAGCCTAAACATGGCTATCTGGGCTAGACTCTTTAAGAGAAATATGAATAGATGGATGAATGTAAAGAATCAATGTTTTTGGTGATCTGTTATACTCTATTCCCTCCTCTTCTACTACAAGAGTAAAGCCATTCCTTTTTTTGTGTTTTGCCAGTGATAAGAAGAATACAAAGTGGCCATTCATGGCTGTTTGTTGTAGATTGATGTCTGTGCGTGATCAACTCATACTTCTCTCATTCTTATGCTCACACTTGTCTGTGTAAATCTCTGGGGGAGGTGTTTCGCCAGCACCGGGGAAAACATACGGGCGTGTTTAATTCCCACGAGATCCACTCCTTGTTTTCCATGTGTCCCAGGGGTTGGAAGGCAGCTGAAAGTTCAAACAGAGACACACTCCCTCATGCTCGACATGGCAAGAGCTCAGAGATTAAGGGGTTTGTCTGTACCACAAACAGCAAGCACTGCTCACAGTCCCTAACTTGGCAGAACAGAAGGATAAAGGAACCAAGATAAGGATTTGAGGGGTTTTTGTTGCTTTTTAATTAGTTTCAGATATCAGGTTTTTTTTTGCTAAATGTGGAACCAATTTTGGGAGGAATGCTTTTCCTGCATGGGACAAGAACTGTTGACAAGTTTAATGTGGAGAGAAAACGGCTATAAACTAAATGCCTGGGTGAGTCTGCTGAGTAAACGAGCCTGAGGATGCAGGTGGTACCAAGGCTTTGCACTAACTTGTTTGAAGTGTTTTTTTTCTTATGTCAAAGGTGAAGGATTATGCCTGGCATAGGAATTTAGGCTTCAAATGAAGGACTTTATGAGCTGACTCTCAGCTCCCCAATCAGAGAATGGCCTGTGTTACATGCAAGTTTTAGTGAGTGAATGAAGAACTGTGCGGGGATCCATTTGAGTCAAGTGTGATGCTTTTCCTTAGCAGTGGGACAGTGAATGGGACTGCAAAGAGTACCACTACTGGGCAACTGCAACAGGGGATAACTGTCTACCACATCTCTGTAATCCTAAAAGAAACTCAAAGATATGCCGCTGTGTCAGAGCCAAAAATGGGCCGTGCCACTCACAACCTGGAGGAGAATTGCCAGTCAGAAGGAGAGGTAATGGATCTGGTGCCAATGGAGAACAGCCCAAGGCTGGGCAGGGCACGACAGGAGCTCAACAGGTGGCCCTCCTTAAGCCGCCCGAGCGGAGCAGGGAGGCAAAGAAGAGAGGAGGTTGTTCTGGAGGAGAGTGAGGAAGAGGTGGAGGGAAGAATGAGGACAGACAGGTTTTTGAACCAACGCTCCAAGAACTCGTCAAAACACCGCAGAGACACAGCAGAGCTAACAGCTTGGACAGACACCCAAAAGCAACAGAGGTCAACGTCATGCTCTGTCACGGTTTGCGGTGAGGGGCCTGTCCTCTGGGATCATGCCACTGTTACGGAGCACAGCTCTCTGCCACGGGCCGTGTTACGAAGGCCTCATCGGGATAAAGCTGCGCTCGGGAGGAGAACGATAAGTATGTATGGCGGCCCAGTCGAGCAGCAAAGAGCTTCTCAGCCAGAGCGAGAACGACGGCTGCCAAGGCCAGGAAGCGTTTGCGTGCTGCCGGGCTCTGTCACATCAGAATCTCTGGCCCATCAACTCTTTAAACGAGTGGACGTTTCAGAAAACAATCAACAACACAGGAGTTGGAAAGATGAGTTGCGGGCAGTGGATGGCCTCAGTTCTGTGGCTCAACAGTCAACAACACCTGATGTGGTCCTCCGAGGCCGCCAGAGGAGCTGGAAGACCAGACCTGTCAGTATGACAGTACTGGAACTGAGAAAGATAGGCTCTGATGAGGAGATTGAGAGAAAGATGGTCTCTGGTCACATTGGTAATGGAGGATTTTTCAAAGGGAGTTTTCGCTGGAAACTTTTTAGCAAAACACCTCAGGACAGAAGCAAGGACAAGGAAGCAGACCAGGATGCTAATTCATCCCATAAACCCATCAAAACAGATTCTTCGAAAAGTACTTTTAACTCTTTAAAAAGGAGCTTTAGTTTGCGACTCAAACGAACTCGGACCCATGAAAAAATTAATATAGGGCCTGAGGGAGAGTTAAAGGAGGACTGTCAAATAAAAAATTCTGTTGAAGAGACAACAATGCCTCCACGTCCTTTTTCGTATCTCACAGGAGGATTGCTCCCAGCTTCCACTGAGCGCACAGATGATGGAGGGATGCAGTACATTCCGTACCACAGCAGAGGAAAGGATAATGTATTAGAGGTTCCCCTAAATCCACCAAAACCTGCACCCAAACCAGTTCAGGAAGAACAAAGCTTATGGCAATACATAGCTAGCCGTTTCAGGAGAAAAGAGCAGCCACAAAACTGTGAATCTAAGCTGCCTGAAAACAAAGAGCCTGGAGAGAAAAAGACAGAGCCAATCACCATAGAGACTCTGGCAGGCACTGAGTCGCACAAAGGTCAAGGTAAGACCTGTAGTGTTGCTGAATTTCTTTTTAATCTTTGTTCTCTGTTCATAGCTCATCATTTACGCTACAGAAAGTTAGTGCTTGCAAAAAGGAAATGCAGAAGAGATCCTTTTTTTTTTTTAAAGGAGGACGGGCAAATGAGAAACATGTGGGGAACTGTTTGGATGGGGTTCAAAAATGTCTGCCAGAAGGTCCTGTGGAATTCTATTTTGGGTACTGTGTGTCTTGTGTTTTTCATTGTTAGACCTGCAGCTTATTACACTGCAATCACTTTGCCTTAGATAAGTTTTAGTTGATGTTCAGTAAATGGGTAGGTAAGTGCAGTAAAATGAAATCCACACCAGCTGATAAGAGCACATTAAACAGGCTTGTTTCACAATGGGGGTAGCTGTGTGGTGTAACACACTATCTGTGTTGATAACACTCATTCAGAAACGCAGCTCAAAGAAGTCACTTTAAACCATTTAGTAGCATTAATGAGGATGCATTTGGCAGGCTTGCGGAGCTGTATCAGGAAGGCTTACATGCTGTAATGATGGGGAGAAGAGAAAATGACTTAAGCGCTGTGTTTAAAGGTTAACGCTGACAGGGTAGTGTGTTTGTCCAGTTGCCTGGAAAAGCTGACAGAGAGAGGCAAATATTTGTAACTATCTGAATTAATGGCTGCTGAGATTTGCTGCTTTTTTGTACATCCAGCTCTAGCTTTCACACTTTATTACCAAAAACAAATTAGTCTACTTTGACAACTCGATAATGACTTCTCTAGATCACAGGTTTCAAATATCCTGTATTCACACAAATCAAATAGAAGATTCAAGCAGCAAATATCTATAGATGTTTATATTTTATTGTAGCATGCGCAGTGTCCTGAATTTGACCTTTTTGAACTTCGCTCTATTTGTATTCTCACATGCTGCGTTTCCAAGGATACTTTTTGCGTTCTACTGGAGTGTCAAGCAGTATTTGTCTATATTTTAGACAGCAGAGTTAGTCAGTCAGGCATTTGGAATGTAGGTGTGCCCATCAGCCTGAGTAAGGTTAGGTGTTCAATGCCCTGGGCGGGACTCGGCGCCTGTCCCTACCTGTCTAAGTGCTTGTTCTTAAATTAAATCCAGTGAGTTAAAGCACTGTTCTCTTAAAACCGATGACATACGCACGTCGTGCACACGCCGAAAACCGTGATGCAGTTTGAGGGGGAAGGGATTTTGAGGTGTCCCCACCCCCACCTGTGGATGAACAAAGCTGCTCTGTGGCGCCTGTGAGTGAATCCAGGAGCGATCGGTGAACCGTGTGCCGAGATGGGGGCTCGCCACCCATCTTTGGGACAGAGGCTGCTCATGAGATGCATAAACATGACTGACAGTGAACATATCTACTAAAAAGTTGAAATTCGTGTAGATAAAATGAAATGTCAGTGATATATTCAGATAAACATTGTTACTACCTTTTAAAAAAAAAGTGTGAAATTCCCAGTGAGAGTGTGGGATCCATGTTCGCTTACCTTGAGTCTGACATAGAAGTTATTCATAAAGATGGATTTCCCTTTGCTTCTTTTTTACTGTCTCATTCGATATCTGTCCCTGTAAATTCCTGCCAACAGTGATTCCTGTATCAGCTTCATCTTGCAGTTGCAATCTGTCTGCCTGCTCCTACACTTCACATTACATTTTACAAAATGCATTTGTTTGTTTCTATATAAGCCAGTGTCAGTTATTATTCACAGCAGGCGATGTTCACACACTTTTAAAATTGGGGGTTGTGTCCATCTGTTTTGTGACACATTAAAAGACTGGGATTTTTTAAAAAATGTGGATTAACAATCTGGACAAGAGTAGAGAATTTGTTAAAAAGTGACTATAGCTGATTTTTTTAGTATCTGAAAATCTCAGCTTGAGAACATTTTGTTCTTTGTTATTGGGGTTTGGTAAGGGAGCGGGATCCTTCTGTTCTGAAGACTGGTTCACCAACAAGTTTGAAAACTGTTGAAAAGTTTGGAGTTCTGGAAAGCTTTTTGATCCCTCGAGCTTTGTATTCATTTTGATTCTTAGCTTGTTGATGTCAGCAGGTTTTTCTTTTTTCCTTGTAGCAACAAAAGACAACATCTGACACAGTGAGATCTTAAAAAACTCAGCTTTTTTTTATGTTGGATGTGTATGCACAGGAGAAGATGCTACAGGACTATTTTGCGAAAATGCTGTTGATAAAAGGAGCCAGACGGGGGGAATGTAGGTTGGTCATAAGGTTGGCAAACGATTGAAGTAGTTTGCTCGTTGAGATCTCGCTCTGTAATTTCTGTCGGTGGAAAAGCGTGGTTGGAAAATTCAGAGTGCAAGTGTAAACCTCAAGGCTGGTCCTCCTATCATTTCCGAAAACCACTTCAGGCTCGCTGTATAAAGAAATGCATGCATGCACGCGCATACGCACACTTGTAAAACGCATTTGCACAAATTTGCTGCTAAATTTTTCTACCATAGTGAAACGGAATAAGCTTTTTTGGGTGGGGGGGGGGGGGGGTGCACCTGTGCTCCTCTTTGCTCAAACTGAATAGTCATTTTATCTAAGCAGACATGAGCGGTGATTTAGAAAACTCGACAAACAAGCTGGCAGCATGTTTTTCCCCCCTCAGAAGGACAAAGACACGGACTGTCCTCTGCTGGCATCAGAAACGGGGCTCTCTGTTTTCATTCCGGGACACCCTAACATGGGGACGATCATACTTAGAGCTGTGTAACAAAGAGCACATGGATTCAATTAGGGCTCTTTCTTTTAGTACAAACTGTACTGCATCTCTCTTTGAAAGTTGAAAATATTCTTAATTTATAGTTTTGTTTGAGGAATTTGATTAAATAAAGTTTGCAAAAAGCAATTTGGTTGCTTTTGTTTTTAATGCTCATTAAATCAGAAGTGTTGTTGTTTTGGTGTCAAGAAAAGAAAAAATCAGGAAATGGAAGAAAATGAGGCAACAACCTTATCTGTTATTGTCTCAGGGAGCTGTGACCTGCATCGAGTTTCCTGCTCTTCAGAGGCACGTGTTCTAACATGTCACAGCCACACAGAGAGGCGTGTTGTTAAAAGACTGGTCTGCTCCACACAATGCTTTAATGAAAAGTCCCTCTGTTTGGGATGCAACCCCTCACCCCTCCCTATCCCACAACAACAGACACATCCCAAAGCGGCGCGAGGCTAAATGGAGGTCAGAAATAAGTAAACATTTTACCTGGGGATAATTGCAGGAGGTAAAAGAGTTGTTGGCTCAGGTATGTTTGGAGATGAATCATTCGTGCATTTTGTCACAGGTTTTAGAGAGAAAATAGAGGCGGTTTAAAGAAACCGTTTATGCGATCAGGTTCTTGTCGCCCGCAGCACGAAAGGAAACTACCGCCTCAGCAAAAGACAGTCTTACTGTAATAATGGATGATGAGTACTCCAATTGTTATTGTTTCAACATACGGGAAGGGGGAGGGGTTTACCTGGTTCTGAAGACCTGGTTGCCTGGAGATGTGGAGGCAGTGAGGTCTCAGAGGGTTTAAGATATACAGAGATCATCGTGATCCGAGGAAGGGAAGTGGTGTAGTGGGGGGTGGGGGTGGGGGAGGGGTCTTTGTTTTAATTGTTGTTATGACACAGAGGTGTTTTATTCATCTCTGTGGGAAATAGGCACAGCTCGTGCAGTTTGCCACTCATGTTTTTAGCTCGTTTGGTTCTTCGGAGTACAAACCGTGTTATTTCAAGGCAATATTATCTTGTCAAAATTTCCACACACAACTAGAAATTCAAGCGAGTTCAATCAGGCCCAGTAATAGCTGGCTTTCCAAAAAGATTAGTTAAATCCCTTTTAGAGAGACCTTTAACTGGAACAGCCTGAAATGTGATCACTAAGTGTTTCATAATTCCTCGTCAGCAGTTTTCTGGTTTTGGAAGCTGGAAATACATATAGATAAGAGGAGGAGTGTTGAGGAGATGTAAATTTTTGTTATATTTCAGGTCTGCAGCCTTTGTGTTTATTAGGTAATTGGTTTCTTTAATAAATGGAGTTTGAGTAAACGTCTTTGCTGGTATTTTACACACATTGATGCAATTTTACTGTATAAATGTCACAACGTTTTTTTCCATGCAATACTTTATTTTTTATTTTTGCCATTTTATTGGTAAAAATCTGTCTGTTGCATAAAGTTCTCTCTGTGTTTTGGACTTTGTGTTGACCAATCTGTGTGTAAAAAGTAGGGTGTGTAATTAATCGCCAGTAAAACTGTCAACAAATAATATTCGCCACATTGCAATTACTGCAATTAGTGCCATGAGATGACGTATTTTTACGTACAACACAATGTCACTATCAGGGGCACATGTGAGCCCAATGCGGCGTGGAGCAGCTAATCAAAACACTGACATAAACTTGAGTACCAGGGATGCCAGAAAATGTGGACCAAGGCTACATTGTTGTCCACATGACAGTGCAATTCTCATCTATTAACCACCATATTAATGGCTAAATGCCGTCAATAGTGCCTAACCCTGGTAAAATGGTTTCATACGTTCTCAACGTTTTTTTGTTTGCTAAAACAATCCCAGATCATAAAATTATTCTACAACATATGATAAAGTTACATCTGTGAAATCCCTGTCTTATGGCAGCTGGAGCATCTGTCCAAACAAACATTGCAGTTCTCATCTTCAATCTATAAACTACTAATCTTTTGTGTTACACTTATTAATTTTTCCATCTTTTGTTTTCAGATTCTTTCGTCAACAGCCAGGAATGGACATTGAGTCGATCAGTTCCAGAGCTGAAAGTGGTGAGTTTATTTTATTTTATTTTTTTTCCCCTCAGGGGTTTCATCATCCAGTTTTATCAAACAGATATAGTTACATTTCAGTGGGAAAACATATTCCACTAGTTTTGAATTTCACATAAAGGAGAAAATTTAAGTAATTGGCTGGACTTTTCTGCTGGCAATGAGCCGTTTTTTATTTATTTTTTTATTCCTTTAATGAGACACGTTGGCACACAGATGCAAGGTGGCTTGAAGCAGGACGAGGAGATGAGTGACAGTTTTGGGCTAGACCGGTGACACATCCTGGGTCTGATCTCAGTGAAGCACATTCACAAAGCCACTGCCAAACACTCAACCAACATCCTAATATGGTTTGATACTTTTCAGCCATAATGACAAGCAGCACCGAAAAGCTTAACTCCGCTTTTGTGTTCGACGATGTGATGTTGTCCCTGTAAGGTGAATTCTTTGTTGTGGCTTTTTTGGGAGGGGGAAAAAAAAGTTCAATCAAATGAAAATTCACAGTTGTGATATGAAAAACTAACTTGCTCTTTTGACTTCAAACACTTCAAACGTGTCCTTGTATTTCTGATTCTTAGGTGTTAATTGGGAGTTTCCACAAAGGGGCTTGTTAAGTGGACCTGGATAGACTGAATGAAACGAAAAATAATAATAGTAAAAAATCACATCATGCAAATTTTAAAAGAATTTAGTGACAGTTAGGTTGTCACCAGAAATCCTGAAGTCCTTTCCCCCTTTTTGCCATCATAGTAACTTCAATTTTTAAAAATGGCTCAAAACATTTTCTGCAGATTATTGATCTACAACATCCATCCTAAATCTAGGTGTTGTCGCAGCTGAATCCCCCGAGTCGATTGCCGCCGTTTTCATCATCCGCTTAAAACTGTTCCCAGATCAGAGCTAAACATCTTCAAAGAGGAGGGAAAGTTTTGCAGCGGAGCAGTGCTGATGGGGCGTCTTGTTTTCACGAGACCTTTATAAGCAGCAGGTATCAGGGCTGAACACTTAAAACAGCAGGAAGCATCACTTCGCAGACGCAATCATAGCCCATTTTTTTTGTTGACTCGTAGCTTTTCCTTTTACTATACATAGCCTCAAACGTTTGCTAACAGATTCACTTTTTTTTTATTTTTATTGTGCGCTTATATGTATTCTTCATGTTTAAAGAACACAGTCTTGGAAAGGCCTGAAATTATTTTCCTCTTGTGCGTCAAACATCTCTATAATTAGAGCCATACCTGACTTTACCACCCACTAATGATTTGATGAGGAAGAAGGGGCGATGGTGGGTGGAGGAGGAGAGGGAGGGGACGATGCGTCCTTTTGTTCTTCTCAGACACGCAGGCATCTCCAGCCCACCCTCCACCAGGCATCACCCTGAAGGCATCACAGCGAGGTCTGGTGCAGGCAACAGGGACTTAAAGCAGAGCCACTTTAACCAAACTGCTGCGTGGTAACACAACTTTGTACATAGTTGCTCATCCTCTCTTGGTTTAAAAAAAAAGTAACCAAATCCTTTAGTTTTCTGTAAATGCAACTACTGCTTTTTGTATTTGAAATACAGCAGAGATTTATGAAGTTCAAACCCCCACAAATAGGTCATTTAGTTTGAACCAGTCTTGTATAAAGTGCATTCATGTGATACTTGAGTAAAAGTACAATCATCTTACTATAAAATGACATTGCTAAAAGTTAAAATCTTCTTTAAGAATATTATTTGAGCAAAGGTATCTGACATTTAAGTAATTTTCTGAGCTAATACATACATATTAGTAGCGTTGGTACTAGCACGAAGGCTAGCAGGCTCAGCTGAGGTTCTTCTTCCATGAAGCAGCTCTGTTGTCCTCCATCCATATTTTCAGTTGCAGGCTGAGTCGTTTCTGCCTTCTCCTCTCTGTCAACGCGCTCTGGTCTTATTTAAAAGAGCTGATCGTCAGATATTGTCCAGGATTAACCTTCAGGGGGGATATAGCTCGCTCTCAGCCTCGCACCAATGACCTATCGACATCATCATTTACCCAGTATGCTTTGCGTGTAAATAAAATGGCTAAGTTCATGTTATATATTTATTAAAATGTAGTTTAAAAATTATAAAAACTAAACAGCCTACAGTGTTTTTACAGTCTTTATTTTACAGTTAAAATAAATGTTTATCAAATAAAGTCTAGTGTTACAACTAATTGTGGATCTCTTTAAGTGAATTAACAAAGTACTTTCCAACTATAGCTTGAACTTACCTTTTGTTGTGTTATTTGACTTTGTATGTATGTAAAGGTGCTGAGAGAGAAAACAGCTCCCATTTTAGAAAAACAAATCATTATATTTGGTGTAAGATTCCAAAAGGCTTACTTGCCAAAAAATTAGCATTTTTTAGTCTAATCAACTATAATACTTTCTGTGCATTCATTTTGTGGAGTCCTACACAGCAGCTCTTATGAGTCACTGTATAAAATATAGATTTGCTATAATCCTGAAACTAAATTATAAGCATGCTTCAACATTCAGTATTTGGAAATTTTGAGCGTTTTGGTTCTGTTGACTAGAAAAGGCTTCAATTGTAGAACAGTATTTGAGCGTAAGCCGCTCAAATGATGTTTCATCTAAACAAGTCTGTGTGACGTCAGCGTCAGATTTACCAGCAGAGAAGCGTGGCCCTTTGGGAAGCCAAAACGTAGCACTTCAGACAGAAGAGGTGCAACCTGCAAGATGAGAAAAATAATAGGTTTGTGAGGATTAATAGACACACTAAATGTAATATCTGGTATCTGGAGGGTGAAAATGTGCACAACAGGGAAGCAGTTCATGATTTGAACAGTATTAATGGTATGCATTTTATAACTTTGTATCAAAAATACAAAAAAGGACCTAATTGATACAAGCCATTTATTTTGTACATTTGGGTAAAACTTTCATAAAACAGAACATTTTACTTTAAAGTGGATTTGTGCAAAATCCACTTTTTTGCCATTAAATGCATAAAAAGTTGAATTTAGTCTCAGCTGCGTAGATATCTTTATATTCTGTTTGGGTCATATTTTTCAATTGGTTCAGTTTTCTCTGTTCTCTATGATGTTTTTGGAACTATTTTGTCACAGTTATTGGGACAGAACTACCAAATAAGGTCTGGAATTAATAACTAGCCTATTTGGTCATCTTCATTCTCCTTGTACTCTCAGTAAGATGGAGGGGAGTGTGGGGTGAAGCGCCTCATTTGGAATTAAAGAAACAGCCTCAAAACGGGTTGATCTGAGACACACCTCATAAAGAGGTGAAAGAGGGGCTTGTGGAGTTACAATAGGAGGAATTCAAACCAAAGCATTGCAATACCACTTTATGTAAATCCCAACTGAATGATTTGAATGTTAAAAATGAGGATTTAATGTTTAGTTTAAATGAATGTATATTATAATCCACAATTTTTTTCCCACTAAAATTGTTTATTTTTTATTTTGTAAATGTTATTTTTTTCTGTGTGTGTAACTATTGTGGCTTAGTAGCTGCATTTCTTTGGAAAAAATATAAAGTTTTAAAAATAAAATAACCTTTTTGCCAGATTTTTTTGTGTGTCCATTCAATAATAATCCTGGTGTTTTGCAGGGCATTGTGGGAAATTTGTCCAGTGGGAAGTCCGCCTTGGTGCATCGATACTTGACAGGCACATATGTGCAGGAGGAGTCTCCTGAAGGTAAGAGTTTTCTAAAGATCAGTGAGAAAATTACAGAGCTGGCAATAAAGAAACCAAAACAAACGAAGAGTCTGAATTTTACAGGTGGTTTTCTGTTGATTTGGAAAACATCCACTCGTTTGAAGTGAGCAACATTTGTTTACATCTTTGGTTCAGAGTGATGACAATCACGTTTGAGTGGGTGCACTGATTTATTTACATCTGATCTTCATGTTTTTGTGGAACTGCTTTATGGAACGTTTTAGCAAAGTGATTAGTAGTAGTTTTGTATTTTTTGAGAACACAGGTCAGACATTTCTGACCACTAGAAGTGCTGTTCAAACACGGTGGAGGTTATATCATGATAGGAACCTGTTTTGCTGTTGCTGACATCCAAAACTGATAAACAATAGCTGGGGAAATTTAGGTGAAGTTTTTCTTCCTCCAGTTTGTAATAAAACCGAAAGCAACGTTTTAACTTTCATTTACAAGTGTGCATCCATGACGATATGTTTTGTTGTGTTTGCTGAAGCTACTACTGATAATATCTGCGCATTGTGAAGGTGTGGTCACGCTTTAGGTCGTACGCTTTTAGAAATATAAATAGTTGTAACCCGTGAAGCGCCTTTGCATTTTAACCCTGTTGTGAAAACATGCGTGTTGCCAGCACCTCACAAGTAACAACTTTTTCTTTCTTTTTTTTTTTTCACAGTTTGTTTTTAAAAATATTCAAAGCTGAAGTAGCGAAATAACTTCTATTGTTTTCTGCACAACAAACATGAAGTATGTTCCGTGTTAGAAGTGCCTCGGGATATTTACATAAAAAAAGGGTTCTTGTCACATTTTACTGAATAGTTTGCAATAAAATGTTTTGTGTAGCTTGGCCTGATTTGTATGGGAAAGTTCTCTTATCTTTACTAAAACTGCTGAGATACAGAACATTTTGATGTTGTTCATAAAACTGTAGGTATCGCTCGTTTATTATTGCCAAAACATAAATGTCAACTAAAATCGTTACACTTTTCTAAAGTTTTCAGTAGCAATTTTAGTTGCAGTCCTAATCTGATGCCAGATTTTACCGTGTTTGTCTACACCCAGAGGAGAAATGGTAACAAGATTGCCTCCGTTTGCCCTAAAATGGCTCGTCCTTTGAAAATCCCGTAAAATGTTGGCAAACCCAGCGTTAACTGATGAACTTTGAGGGTTTTTTTTTTGTGCAGTGTTTCGTTTTAGTGTAATTATAGTGTGGATGAGACATGAAGCGCATAATTAGTTTCTGGCATTTCGCTGCACCAAGGGAGTAAAACAAAAAACAAAAAAAAACATTCTTATAGCTTAATTAGTCCTTGAGAAATCAATGATGGAAATGCAGGAAAAAAAAAACAGAGCGAGGGATGTAGCTGTAATGAAGGCAAAAATAGTCAGTTGTCCGTGTGTTCTTTCGCTTTGCTGCAGGTTGCTGTGATACAACATACCCGCCTCGTGTGTAACGGCTTCTCAGGGCTTCTCTTTGTTTCGTGTGTGATTTATTTATTTATTTATTTATTTATTTTTTACCACTGGCTTACCTCCAGTTTCGAGTATTTAACTTGAAGATGCGTCGCCCCAGCAGCCGAGGAAGGTTCAGCTGTAGCTTCGCTCTGTACTGTTTTGTTCCTGTGCTTTTGCTATGATATCTGGAAAAAGAAATGAAAAAAAAAAAAAAAAAAGTACTGGAGTGTGTTGCTATGGCAACACCGGATGGAGCGCCGTTGGATTGTGGCTGTGTGTCAAGGTCTGAGCCTCCGTGTAAAGCGGAGTATGCTTACTGCGTGTTAACCATGCTTACCAACTCACCGTTTCTGTGTGTGCAGGAGCCTGTTTTTTTTTTTTTTTTTTTTTATAAAGCGGATGTTGAGCACAAACACAAACTAATATAACTCAGAATTAGTTTTTATCCATGACGGCAGCAACAGTTTCACTGCTTCACAGAACTGTTTCCTTGGGTGCTTTTTTATTTGTCCATTTCTAAATAAAGACAAACAGCATCCTGGATGATTATGTAATGGACATGTTTACTTCCAGTCCCTTCCTTGTTTTTAACAGAGCCATATGCTTCCATCACATAGCCGCTTTCTGAAAGTCTTCCTCATAATCTCCTCTGGCGTGTGTACATGCACGCTGCCAGTGTCCAAACAAGGACCGCACTGTGATAAATCTTTGGCTCTCTGATTCCACTTTGTAATGTGATTCTGGTCTTTTTAACCAAGAATCAAACACGCACATGCGTCGCTTTTCAGATCTTTGTCTGAGAGGCTCCAGAACTCTGGGACTTCAGTGAACTGAGTAAATAGAGAGGGAAAAAAAAAACGCCTGCTGGTGTTTCATCAATCTTTCACTCTTTGTTACACAACTCAGCATCCAAACAGGGTCTGAGAGCCGCTGCAAGAAAGTGCAGCGGCCTGAAATGGGCTTTAAAGAGTGGAAATGTGACTCAAGCATTTATCTATTGCTTGCTGACACAGAAAATACTGTCTTCCTTGGAAAAAAAAAAACCAGTGATAGCCCCCAGCTACTGTGTGGTCCATCCCCTCTACGATGTGAGATCTTTAGCTCTCAATATGTTGGCTTAGCAGCAAATGCGTGCTCTTCAGTCTGCTCAAATTCGATCCTCAGCGTGATTTTTTGGACCTGTTTGGAACGAATAGAAGAGCTCTTTCCGAGTTTTGCATTATTCACTTCTGACAAATTGCTTTCAGCGCGTTTTGGTATTCATAAAGGCACCGTATTCACTCCATGTGAGGGCATCTTTAGCCTTGCAACTAGCTCATTTGAATCTTTTTAATCTCTGCAGGATCGAAAAACCATTCAAATGATATGCGCACTCTTATTTGCTGCGCGGTTCTCCCATTGGTCTCTTTCTTATCGGCAGCCGGCTTTGCTGGCGGCAAGGATAATGCATTTATATCAGAAAAAGAAATGAAAAAGGGGAGACAAACTCAAGGCTGAACAGGAGGCAAATGTTATTTCCTCTCTACAATCACGGTGGACCTTTTTCTATCCAGCGGAATAGTCTTTGTTAGGGTACCTGTTTCATTACAAGGTAATAAGTTGTGTTGTTTGCAGATTTATTGTAGCTCGTTCAGTGAAGTTTTCAGGACTGAATAAGCAACCTGATGATGTTTGCAAAGAGAAAGTTCGGCCTTTTCGTGACTTGTAGCCGTGCAGTGATAGGAGCAATGAGCTGGCTCCTTCAGCAGCTGCACATTAGACATGCTTAATGGCAATTTCTCCCCCACATAATTGGCTCCAGAGGGACCTGGTTTTCCCGTCGGCATATGATCCACGCAACACCACATTCAGGAGGTCTAAATTGAGAAACTGTTCTTAAACTTAAGCATCTTCCCCAAACTTTTATGAGCTATGTCAAGCTGTGTTTCGGTATTGAATTTTGCCTTATTTATCTCTTTTTCTTGTGGTTATTGAGCGTGAAATACAGCTGCAATCTTTTCTTTTTTTTTTGGAACCCTGTTGTAGCCAGTTATTCCATCCCAACAGTCAATTTCCAATCTCATCTCTGCAAATATTTCATCTTTAGGTGGACGCTTCAAGAAAGAAATAGTGGTGGACGGACAGAGCTACCTACTTCTCATCAGAGATGAAGGGGGCCCTCCAGAATTGCAGGTAGGCGTGCAGATTCTTCAAAACGCCTCTTTGCTCTGAAGCTGCAACACGTATCGAGCAGAAACTGTCTGCAAACTGTCATGCAGACCCAAACTGTTTGAGACAGATCATGGATTCCCAGCAGGACTGCTTGGAGAAGTGCGACAGTGACCCCCGGGGTTGTTCTACAAAAAGAAAGACGTGTCGAGTCACCACAGGCAAAATCATCTTGTGGCCAAATGGACGAAAATGAATCAACCTATATGAGGACCTGAATTATTAAAAAAACTAATTTTCATTTAAGTTAAGATCTCCTACATCTTTAATAGAGAAAATAAAAAGACTATTCCTTTACTTATTTCATTTTCAGATCTTCTAGTTTTGAGCAGCGTGACTGTCGTCGTTTTTGTTTTTTTGTTTGTTTAGTTTTTTCCTAGTATTGCGTCGGCCATTAGGTGAACTCAAATAAAACTGATCTGTCACTGTCACCTGTCAAACCTTTTCTGAAACCTCGGTTTATTTTTACCTCTCCATCTGCTCTGCTGCCGTCTCAGCAGAGCGCATTTTGATGCGTCTGCTCCGAGGACTCCCTCTCCCATACAGAGCATATGGGCAAACCTCCACACACAAGTTTGATCTGCTCCTTCGTACACACTCGGCTTTGTTGCACCCATTTTACAAAGCGGCCAATCCCTCAAACACGGGTTTTGTACCAACCGTCGACTTCAAGCTCTTAGCACACCCTTTTAATACTCCGCAGAGGCTGCACCCGCCTTGCTTCTCGCTCACATTTCTTGGCTTTTCTGGACCATAGTAGTTTGACTTGCAGGTGGGGTAGAGGGGTTATGACCCTCACAATAATGTCGTTGGTTCTTACACAATAGAAATTAACTGGTGAAGAGCTGCATAAGCCCCCAATAGTAGACCAAAGGTTTTGCCCGTGTTTAGAACACTTTCCAAAGTGCTTCAGAAAGTGGGAGGTACGTTTGGAGAGCAGAGTAGTAAAACTGTTGGCGCAAAGCTACCAGCAAAAACATTGGCAAGATGGGGCTGCTAGAAGGGTTTAGATAGCTGGGATCAGGTGAAGAAGGGGGCTGAAAAGGGAAGGCAAAGAAAAAAAACACAGGCAGAGTGAAGAGGGCGATTTGTGGCCGAGGCGGCAAGAATCCGAGAGAACGGTTTGCAAAGAAAGGAGCGCAGTTATAGGTTAGGAAGAGGGTGCAACAGATGAAAAAAAAAACAGGACCCAGATGGATTCTAACAACAACAATACAGAGGTCTGCAGCTGGAGTGGACAGGTTTAGGGACTGAGTTTAGGAGACAAACTGCTCACGTTGCTGAACAGAAAAGAGTACTGAAGGTTTATCAAAAATACCTGCTGGTTAAAGCAGGAAAATAAATAAAAAATAAAATAATCATATAAAGCAAAAATATAATAATAATATTAAAACTATTTAAAATGTAATTCTTGGACTCGATCGTTGCTGAAGTATCAGAGCCCCACCCTGGAAAGAACATGCAGAACTGCCGGTTTCATTCACAAGCTTCCATGTTTTTCTGGTATATTTACCTTCCAGCTTTTTTTTTTCACAGCTACTGATGCCTTTCCAGGACAAAACTCTGATTTACACTTGCATTACGCACACTGAGATCAGGGAATAGATATGAGTTTGGCTCAGTTGTCAGCTGCCTGTATAATTAGTGGCATAATTAAAGGCCTTCATTATGTTCCCACTCGGAGTTGTAGCTGGAAGGCTTCATTTGCTATTCACTTTGTAGCCCATAGGAAACTGTGAAAGCTAAAGAAGAACGCAGTGCTGAGAAATGATTTGTCATTAGATTGTCATTGATACCACTTCTGCACATAAAGCAGAGCGTTCTCCCCACAGGAGATATTGATTCTTTTTTTTATTTAGGGGAAAATAAGGGTGTCTTCACTGTTTGATCATTCCCATAATAAAGATTATGGACATTTATAATTACAAAAGTAAGTTAACAGCAAGTGAAGAAAAATATGTAGCATTAGAGGAAATGTAAAATCACTTTGTATCCGTTCTTCTTGGTACTTTGTTTCAAACAGAGCCAGTCATTAAAAATTGCTTGTTTCAATACTGCCCCCTTCTGGCTGTAATTATAAAGTACACTGACATGATCAGAATTAACCTGTATTGTGTCTAAAAAAATTTGTTTTGTTTGTTTTTATTCAGTCAACAATTTCTAGACTGATAAGTTATTTTACAGCTTTCAGTATTTTTGATGCCAGGCTACGCTTTCATCATCACAGAACCACACTTGTAAAACGACAAATGAGTGAATCTCCTGCAAATAGATGATGTATGAGCTTATTCTTAACAGGACATTAATAAGATTTATTTTTCTCGCTGTCTCTCACCTACCTTCAGTTTGCTGCCTGGGTGGACGCCGTGGTTTTCGTCTTTAGCCTGGAGGACGAGATCAGCTTTCAGACCGTCTACAATTACTTTCTGCGCCTATCCAGCTACAGAAACACAGCTGAGGTGCCCATGGTCCTTGTTGGAACACAAGGTGCGCTACGTCTGATATGTATACGTCTCATGTTACATCCTCCATATTGGAAGTATTAATACCTCTCACCGAAGTTATTCAGTGTTTCTGCTCCGTCCAACACTTGAGTTTGATTGATGCTCTTCTCCTGCCTTGTTCTGTTAGATGCAATCAGTGCTGCCAACCCCAGAGTGATTGATGACGCCCGGGCCAGAAAACTATCAAACGACCTGAAGCGCTGCACATACTACGAGACCTGCTCCACCTATGGCCTGAATGTGGAGAGAGTCTTCCAGGACGGTGAGAGGGGGCTTTTTACAACAAGTACATAAGGGTTTGACATGAAGAGGAGGTGTGGGTTTTCAATCAAATAACACAACCTGGAACTGAAGACATCAGTCAAACCCAATTAAACATATTCGCTCATTCAAGGCCAGTCGCCTTATGACACAAAGCCTGTACACCAATCCTGGGTCAGAATTGTTTTTATCAGTCATTTAAACATTTGAATGGGAGCGTGAAGCACCTCGTTTGGATTTAAAGGGACAGCATCGAAACGAGTTGATCTTAGAAACACTTTAAAAAAGGGGCGAAAGAGGGGTTTGTGGAGTTACAATATGGAGGAATTCAGACCAGACCATTACAGTTCCACTTTATATAGACCCCAACTGAACGTTTTAAACATGAAAAAAGATTTTAAAGCATGATATGTCCACTTTAAGTTGCAAGTTTTAATACTGCAGATATTTTGTGAATGATAGGAGAACCTCTTGGTTGCGTCTTCGCATCCCTCCATTTTAATCCAAGTGATTACAAGAACTAGTCATTTTTGATTGATTCATCTGTTTTGCCCCCATATTTAACTTTACACTATAGATTTACCTTGGAAATTTTTAATTCAGCAAAACTAACAAAACAATTAGAACAGTTGTTGGCAACAATAACATGCAGGACATTTTCTACGAGTTGCTTTTTGGAGCCATAATTTCCACGCTAATGTTTTGTTCCCATTCACCACTTGTTACATACTGTGGTATTAAAAATTAAACTATACAATTGTCATTGCCACAGCAATTAATTATGAAAGCAAAATAATGAATGCAAATGTGGTATTCTAAGCTAAAGATGAATTAGTCCCGAGTGCATTAGCAAAAATTGAAATGCTTTATCTCTAGGCTAAATAAAATGTCTCTAAAGTAGGTAGGAACTCTTACTTTTTTTCAGGGAATTCATAATTGATATAAAGAAACTTCTATTTGGAAACGTAGGTGCTATAGCTTTGGCACATTATCCCCCAAAGCTGCAGCTCCTTTGAAAAGTCTGTCATCCATTCAGAAAACATCTGAATGTGTGGCGCAGCGTTCACTGTGCATTTCAGCGACTGTCAATGCATTTGCGCATTTCACAGCTATGCTGTCTTCCCTTCCTGCCTTTAATTGCTTCCTGAAGCCCAATTTGAAATAATTAAAAGAGCGCTGGGTGTCTGAAGAAGTCACTGTGTAGAACTGTTGCCTTCTCTCTGTATTTGCCATGCTACAGCAGGCAGTCGGGCGCTGTGGTCCCAGCTGTCGATGCGGCTTCAGATCATCCCTCTCCTTCCCTCAATGCTAATTCACGTCACGCAGCCGTGAACAACACCTCCTCCCCACTCCACCCAGACAAGTGTGCTGTGAATTAAATAGGGGGGTCTCACATGCTGCAAAGCCAATTGAACCGTTCGCATGGTTACAATAGTCTCATTTGGCCAAAAGCAGACTGTAGGGATCAGTGAAGCACAGGAAATAACTGCAGGTTTTATTTTTATTGTTGCTTTTTCTGCATATAGTTATCTTTTATCTTTTTATTTCTGAAGTGATGTACACACGGAAGACAATATTTATTATCTGACTAGAAAACAAATGACCTAATTTGTTATGAAAGTATTTTTTGTTGTTGTTTTATTGTTCTTTAACCGCATTGACAAGACTTGCGAGAAAACTGCTATAATAGCACCAAAGCTAACATCGGCAGCAGTCATGATGTGAGGTACTTTTACAAGGTCTTACATGCTCTGACGCTTACAGGAAATAGAAGAAAAAAAAAGGCACATAAATAGTTGAATAGGAGCGACTAAAAGGCTGCAGCGCAAACAAAATACGTGTAGTCTGTTTCATGATCTTGAAACCATTCATACTGCCCTCTGCCTTGAATGTTAAAGTTTTTAAAGAAAGAGCTCATAAAATCTGTTAGCGAGGATGACTCTCAGCTACTAACAAACTAAAGTTTGCTAATTAGTTGTGGCAACTATCTTGAATCAGGTTGATTTAAAAATGTTGATCATTTACAGATGTATGCTCAGGGATTACTTGCTTTGAATTTCATAAAAAAAGAGGGGGTGGGGGTTATAGTAGCTCATAGTTCAAAATGTTGTTGCAAAATCAGGTATCTATGTTACCTGCAGTTGTTATGAATCTGCATCATAGACTACTTAAGCTAACAGCCAGTCAATTGGACTCAAACACACAATAAATTATATTATCGTCTTTCTTTCATTGTAGCAATCAATCAAATCATTAGATCTCCATCTAGTCAAGAATTGGTGTGACATTGTGTTTTGCTATAAAAAAACAAAACTATGATGTAACAAAGTATTATTTTTAAGCCTTTCTCAGTGGCCATTCTCATTATTACTTCTACTGAAAAACAATGCTTCCTAATGGCCATAAATCAAAAAAGAAATTTGTATTGCCAACATTTATCAAACCATAGATCATAATATAAACCAAAATGGAAATTTGTGATAAAGTTCTGGGACTGCTAGTGAAAAAAAAACACACACTGTCACTAAAATACTTGATATGTGTTTTCTTTGATGCACCGGCTGAAATGACACTAAAATGTTTGTCAGAGACGGAGCTTCTGTGCTGCTGAGTGACCAAAACCCAATATTTATGAGCACTCAAGGAGCTAATAATTATCCCACAGTCAATTTTACTGAAATAAGCACAACACAGAAAAGAAGGAAGACAGGTGAATTTACACAATAACCAATAGGTCTATAAAAGTGAAAATAATGACCGATTAATAACTGCTTACTAGATTTACGACCCAGTTTCACTACAGAATCCTTGTATCTAATCACAGTTATCACATGGTGGATGTGTTGCAGATTGCTTTCATCCATTGAAAACAATAGACAGAAACACATGTTGACTATATCACTGACTCTTTCTGCATAAAATCCCCCGTTAACAGTCTGTTGGTGTTTTTCTTCCAGTTGCCCAAAAGGTCGTGGCCATGAGGAAAAAGCAGCAGCTCTCTATTGGTCCCTGTAAATCCCTCCCTAACTCTCCCAGCCACTCATCCGTGCCAGCTGCATCCATCCCCTCTGTTCACATTAACCAGGTAAGACCCTCACACTGTGTCATTATACTTATCACATGCAATTATGTTTTTTTTTTGGGGGGGGGGCATTTTATGTAATCGCTCTGATGATGATTGCTCACTTTTTAGGTGTGGGAAATGATGCACGTATCGCTTTATCCTGAACTGACCTCTCATTCCATTTTTTTATTTCTGATTTTTATTTATTTATTTTTTTACATTCCTCCTCTCCTCCTTCCCTCTTCTCCGATTCCGTCGGTTCCTCCTAATTTCTCTCGCTCCCCAGGCAGCCAATGGCGGGGGTGCGTTCAGCGACTACTCCTCCTCCGTTCCCTCCACCCCCAGCATAAGTCAGCGGGAGATGCGCATCGAGACCATCGCTGCCTCCAACACGCCCACGCCCATCCGCAAGCAGTCGAAGCGCCGCTCCAACATTTTCACAGTAAGTATGCGACAGCTGATGCAAAGCAACACCCACTCGCACTACTAGGAGGAGGAAATGTTGCCAGGCTCACTTTTATTTATTATTATTTTTTTGTTTTACCACTAGAGGGAGACAGGTAGCTTTTTTTTAAAAAAAAAGGCATCAAAGCCACCGCTCCTGCCTCTTGAGTCAGGCAAAGACAGCATCTTGTTCACACTGCACCACGAGCTAAGGAGAAAAAAAGACTTACAGATATTGTTTTAGATCCCTAGTATGCTCCAAAAATAATCAGCCTTGAAGCAAATATCAAAGATAAGCACTGTGGTATTAAACATCAATTATCTTCTTGTCATTTATACTTTTCTAATTGGATGTAGTTTCTCATCTCACCCATTACAAACTAGGCCCTCTGCGCTCTCTAAGTCTTTGACCTCCCATCCCCCACCCCTCTTATTTTTGCTAGATCCTTTCTTTTCAGTGACCTCCTTGTTGCGGAGAGATGGCAGCAACAAATCACAGCTTCTCCTGCCCCGCCAAGCAGAAATAAACAAAACAAAACAAAAACAAAACAAAAACAGATCCCAGTTGTGGCCTGTTTACACACTGCTAATAAGGCACATCTGCATCCTCCAACCACTCATCCTCCTGCTGAATCCAGATAGCGCCCAGTCCTCCACCCCTATATTGCAATTCTGGCTCACATTTGGTTTCGATCGCCAAGATTAGCTGCAACACTTAGCGCCCCCAACCCCTGTCTGCCTGCTCTTTACCCCACCCCCCCGTGTCCTGTCATATTTGCCCTCTGCTCTGACCAGTAGCATATGTGTGCACTAACCACTCTAATTTACCTAAGCTTGTCTTTTACTTGTAGCCTCTATGCTCTTCCTCTGCCTGTCCTCTCTTTCTTCTCTTCTCCTTTCACTTCTCTTTCTATGCTCTAGCCTTCTTGTTTGAAGCTAAGCCTTTTCCAGTCTTGCACAGTCAGATCTGAGCCTCAACAAGCTCCAAAAAATAAATAAATAAAAATAAAGGCAAAAGTTCTCAAATCAGGCCAGATTGTCCCAAAACTAGTGGCGTCCGTTTTTTTAAATTTATTTTATTTTTTTACATTATTTATTATTGTCATAATGCTCATAATCAAAGCTTAATCATGACTAAATCAGAGCAAACTAGTTCAAATGATGTCATCGTTGGTGTGATTTCTGATCCAAGCACAGTTGGCACACCAAAAAGTGAACACCCGTAATTAGATTCACTGTCATCATTTTTCCACCTCTTGGGTTTGCGATGTACGCCCAGATATTTACATTTAAAAACATCTCTTAAAATTTCTATTTTTATAGTTTGTCTGACCAGAAATACAGTTTTCAAAGCAGAAAAAAAATAAAAGTTTGCTTCGCACCACATCTGTGATTCGTGTCAGAGAGAAAATGTTCTGAACTTCGTGAGACAGATCTGGCTCTGTGAGATGTACCTTCTCCTAATTCCCTCCAGCACATCCACACTTTGTCCACCTTTAAAATCCCCCCCTCTCTCTCCTCCACCCTGTTTCCCTCCCCTCACCTCTGGACCTCTCCTTTCTCTTTGTAGCTATCTCTGTCTCTAAGCTTCCTATCTGTTCCCCCCCTTTCTTCTGTTTTCTTTTTCTTCTTCCTACTGCCTTGTTCCTTTTACCCCAGCTGCTGTGGGAGCCGCAGGTTTTTGTGGCCTCCGAGCAGTATAGGCTGGTGCTAGCTCCCCTTGTTGTCTCCCTTCCCCCCCTGCTAGGTAGTGACTAACCATGTCCACCAGAGAAATGAGCCTCTCCCCGTCCGCGTCATGGAGATGCCGAAGCACGCCACCTACCCGGTGTGGGTGCCAGAGTGGCAAGCCGAGCGGGAGTTTCAGCTCATGACCTTCTGAAGAGCGGCGAGCCGAGGGTGGGAGGAGGGGGAGGGTAACGGGAAGGAAGAAAGAAGGAAGGAAGGAGGACGGAAAGTGTACTGGGCAATGTCGACATTTCTTCAGTGACACTTGAAGAGTGGGATGAGCTCAGGAGACGAAGACTTGCAGCACACACAAATAAAAAAATCTTCATGCCATTTCACAGAACGACGGGGAAAAAAAGTCACATCAACCCGACAGTGTCGAGGATGTCGCCTGTCTAGCCATGTCCACCTCCCCCCAAAAACATTATCTCTATATTACAAGTTCTTAAACTGTCCTGGAAAATGGTGAGAGATAGTTGACTTTTTGTTGATTCTGAAAAAAGTAAGAAGAAGAAGTAAAGGCAGAAATTATGCCTTAACGTCACTGGTAGATAAGTCCAGTCCAGTTAGAAATTAAAGCTAAGTGTATTAAACTCATGGCTCTGGCATTGGGACTCTTCAAATAAAGACACACATGTTGCTGTGAACTTTTTTTTTTAGTTAAGAACTATGAGTGCAAGACATCAGTTTTAGGCTTAGACATTTGGTCCAATTTCAACCACTTCCAGAAAAGCCCCCTCTTCTTATTAATTAAAAAGAAAAAAAATTGGTTGCTTTAAAGTAAGTAAAAAAATACTTGAACTTTTACATCAATAAATCTACCCACTTTGTCTTTTCACCGCCTTCACATTCAGTTTTATCAATCACAATCATTTCAAGCCAGTTTTGACCATAACTGCTCTTGGCCACTAGGTGTCAGTGCAGCACACATTATTATTCTTTCCTAGTGCTTCCATGGTCAAAAACTAAAGTTTTTCTAACTTGTCTGTGGTCTTGCGTTGTCTTCAGGCCCTGTCCGTCCTTTTTTGTGTTGAAAAGCACACTGTTAAGACTTCAGATCAATAATATGCCATTTTTTATACTTAAATCCATTCCGCTTCATTCCCTTTTTTAAAATCAACCTATTTATTGGTGTCTGCCATTCAGCGTTTTCTCCATTTCATCATCTAGTCTCTTATTTTGTTACTGGATCTCCACTTACGAGACAAAACATAAATAAAACAACAAAAAAATAATAATAACCATTTGACACTGTTTTTTAATATTTGCAGATTTGTGCTTCTGTTTCCAACCTTTCTTCAACAAAAAGGGCTTTCCAACTCCTTCCGAATTAGAAGAAGCACGATGGTTTAAAATAAAGAGTCCCCCTGCTTTGCCAGACCTGATAGAGAGGAGATTATTGGTTGAGGACTTACAGCTCTTTGCTGCTTTACCCTAAGTGCTTTTATCAACATTTAGGGTAAGGCGCACGGAAACGATAGGACCTTTGCGTCTAACGCAGCCTAGTCGAGTCCATCGGAGTGCACTTAAAGTAGACTGTTAAATCTCATCTAGAGAGACAGACTGTAGGGACTCTTTTGGAAATGCCCCCCATCCCAACTTTTTTTTTTTTTGCCTGCCCCCTCCTTGTGCGCTCATTCAAACACGCCATACAAAAACACACTGTACAGTCAAGTCACTCTTGGAACTGTTATCCAGCCACCTAAAGGACACAACCGATCCTTACATGACATCACACTGCCTTTTTTTCCTAAATGAGGACTCAAGGACTAGAGGTGCCAAGCTGTTTCCTTTTATTTCTCTTTCTTTTCTTTGTTTAGTTGGTTTTGATTTCATAATGTTCATGTTCTCCAGGACGTATTGAACTGAATGGAAAATGTAGTGTAAATGTGTGATCTACTACAGGTATTTTAGATTAGAGTAATTTTGGGAGAGATTTTATGAAGGCCTTCATAAAAATATTAGCACAGAATGTCAGGATTTTTGGGGATCTTGCAAAGAGATATGACACTGAAAGTTGCCATCAAATGAAACTGGTTTGCACCGACTTGTATGAATGTAGTTAAATCTTATATTGTTTTTTTTTTCATTTCCTCTTTTTTTTCCTTGCATTTTACGTTTTTAATTTATTTAATTTATTAGGTTTTATTTTTTCTCATTTTGGGTTTGGTACAGAGATTATGAACTCTTGCATAATCGCTTTTCTACCATTGAAGGGATTGACGAAAAAAAAATAGACTGCTGTATATCTTGTATTGTATTTTATTTACAATGCTACTCTATAAAAGGTACATACAAATATATGAAATAATGCCTTTATTGTCCATCCTATATTTTGTGGGAACTGCAATGTTTGGCTCAATCTGTTGAATATTTTGAAGTGAATTTGTGACTTGCTTTGTATGGTGTCTGTATAGAGGCTAAACAAGTCATCATTAAAAAAAATAAATAAAATAAAATGTTGGAAAAAAAATCTTAACGTCAGAGTTGCTTTACTTGAATTCAAATTCTACCTCTTCTTCATTGGTGACTGGACATTTCTCATGTTCTGAGTGAGACCATGCACACTCATGTTCGTCCCTACCTGTGTCTCATCTCTTTGTGTCGGGGTGGGAAGGTTATGATTAAATGACTTTTTTCTTATTTTTAATGTTTAACCACTTTTTCTTAACTTTTATTTTTCCATTCACAGGTTGTACCAGAATTCATCCTGTTGATTCTTTTTAATTCTTTGACTTTGACATTGTTTAATTTGCAAAATGCTTCATGTCCTATAAGGTTTTTGCAGGTGAAACATTGGAGGAAGCTGCTTGTACTTGAGCTTTATTTATAATAACCACTGTTCCTTTTTCTCCTGTTACTAAATATATATTTGATGCTGAAAAAAGCCATGATTATGAATTAATGTGACAATGTGAAAAGCACAGCTGACGCTTCTCTGGGTAGCGCAGCAGTTGGCCTGCTGGTCCACTAAGGGCCCGCTCTGGGTGTCAAAGAGGAAAGGATCCCCCGAAGGGTTTCAGGGCTGAGTCATGACTCAATGTTTGGTCGTCCTTTGGTCTCCTCTGTGTTGAGTCTGGTGTGGTCTTGTTTTGGTCTTTTGATTTTTAACTTGCACGTTGGTGTTACTGCTGAATGTTCTGCTGGTTTGCTTGTTTGTTCGTTTGGAGCTTTTTATTTACTTTTATTTCTTTCTTTTGCAATGCTGAGTTTCACCACAAGATGCTCATAAACACAAACGCCCCTCACCTTCCTGACCCCCAGTCTATCTGCCTCACCCACACGCACCCCCCCCCCCCACAACATACAAAACTACACCCACCCCACAGCTTCCACCACTGCCCCGTCTCCTGTGTGTCCTCTTGGTTTCTGACTGACTCCTCTTGTTCTTTTACAGTCGCGGAAAGGCAGTGAGCAGGCAAAGAGCGTTGACAGTAAAACAGACAGCATAGGCAGTGGGAGGGCCATACCTATCAAACAGGTGAGCAGTTTTACTCATCTTTTTTACTTTCATTTCCAATTATCCTCAGGGTAAGTATGGATTATTTGTTTTAAAGTTTGTGATATAGAGTTAATCACAGCTGTTTCTTGTTTCAGCCACTAGATGGCGACAAAACATAATAAATGCTTGAATGGACACACAAAGGCAACAGTATAGTGCTATTTGTGTAAAGCAAACACTTGTGAACAAGAATTTATTTTAATAGCTGAAAACACAATTTGTTTAATTAGAATTCTTGTTAAAGTGTTAGTGATAAACTGTCTAATTTTCCATCCCTTGTAATTTTTTTGAAGACTCGTCTTTTTGTAATAAAACATGTTTTTTCTCAAGTGTTCATTACAAAATTACCTTTTTTATTAGCGTATTAGAGCTTTAATTAACAAACTGATCAAACCCATGTACTGTGCTTAAAATTACAGCTTTAATGTTAGTTAATGTTGCATTTCTTTCCTTCTTGAATTGATTTTATTGAAACAAAAATAATGTGTGTAAGGGTTATTTGAGTTTTCATTGCTCGAAAATTTATGTAGGTTGCAATTTGGCTTAAAAGGTTGTTCATCCTTGTTAACATAATCAGTTTAGACAGCAAAAATCTGCTGAAATGTTTCAAAGAGCCTTTTTTTTCCCACTAGATTTTTTATTAGAATATGTACATTATAATACATTAAATGATTAACACTTTTTACACAACTTTTATTTTTATAAAGCATCAAAAAAGACAAATTGCGTTATCTTTAATAATTTAAAAAATATATTTTTTAAATAGTTTTATTTCCCTTGTTATATTACTTTTACCATATTTATAACAATAAATATGACCAGTTGGAGAGTTGTGAAGATGGAATTAAATGCCAAAGTAAGAATCGTTTGTAAAGATATCCTGAGGAGAAGTAACGAACAGATTGATTAGTAATCACTCCTGATTATATGAGGGCTTTTTAAAATGGGTCAGTATCCTTGTATTATCCTCTTTACCTGCTGATGATACTGGATAATGTCCGTCTTTTCTGCCAGTCCTCCTCATTCCTTTTGGAAGAAAATTGCCAGGGCTTCAGTCCAGCAGAAATAATAGCAGGGTGATGCTTTCAAGCCTCCGTGCTCAATCAGAAACATCCCTTTGTATTTATTACAATACAGTATCTATCCAATGACATGTGCATGGATGATAGTACAAAAAAATGATATATATATATATATATATGTATATGTATATGTATGTGTGTGTGTGTGTGTGTGTGTGTGTGTGTGTGAAAAATTACATTTTCTTTTCTTTTTAGAAGTTTTACACATGCATTCGTTTGTTCCTTATAAACAGGAAAGAAATTGCTCACAAAACAACAGAGTCCTTCACGGTGGCCACTCTAAAAAAAGCTTATTTTATACATCAGTAAAGCTATTTCTACTTCTTCTTCTTTATCTTCATTGTTTGTCTTTTTTCTTTTTTTTTTGTTAGATTGATGTATTACCCTGTAGAAACTGGCCACACTGCAGGTGTGCATTTTTCAGAAATTAAACAAATTTATAATCCGCACATTAATTATTATTTTTTTGTACGCTTTCCCATTTGTATCCAATATAGTACACAAGGTCTTACTTAAAGTCCAGATCCAGTTTGCAAAAGTAATAATGAACCCCACCACCCCCACCCCCCAAATACCACTTTCTTTATCTACAAAGAGGTTATTTTTGCAGCAGCAGTCTGGTTGCAGATGATTTCGATGCAACAACCAAAAGATCACATCGCCACATTCCATGTTGAATACCCTTAGTATGGCCACTGCTCTGTGGTAGCATTCCTGTGTATTACAGACCCCCCC
>JARVGW010000815.1:14016043-14028930 GCA_031762495.1 Anablepsoides rubrolineatus
TGTGCCACAAAGGACCATCCTATCAGTCAGCCTTAGTGGCAGGATGCAGCTTTCCTCCTGGTTGTTCAACAAGAGAAGAGAATGACTCCCTGTCTTCTCTGCAGATATGACAATGGTGTGAACACAGATGATCAGCCTGGTTCCTCGTGTTCCACAGGTTTTAACGCACTCACCTTGTGTTTGTGTGTCAGTTTTGAGTAGAAACACAAACCATATGTCTATACCTTTTTGAAAGCAACCTCTTTCAAAAACACCAGTTCAGTGAAGCCAACAGTACAGCCATTATTACAAATGAGCCACATTTGGCAAGTGTTTTTAAAAACAACATGAAAGAAATAAATTTTCACACAATACTCCCACCACTTTATCGATCCTCATCATGGCTCTGATAAATAATGCAAAGTTTCACACTGATCACAAGTATAGATTTGTGTATGCTTCAGTAAAGGCACAAGATGAGCAACATATTTGCTTGTAAAACATGCATTATTAAGCTGCCGGAGGGCGTTTCACTGGATCATTTACTTTGTATGAGTGGAGAGCCATTTAAAAAGTGTTTACAGTTCTTTTATTGATTAAATTGAGAAGAGTCTCAGCAGTCAGCAACTTATTGATCAAGAGACTCTTTTTTTTTTCTCAAAAAAATATCTTGAGCATTTATAACAACTGGTTAAGACATTTGTTGACTATAAATCACAGATTGATTGATTTATTTGCAGTTTTTGAAAGAACTAATTAGAATTTACTTGTTAATGCCAAAGCTTTGAAGTAAGATTTTGTGCAGTCTGTTAGTGCTTAGAGTGTGTTTTAAGGCTGACTCTTAGCTACTAACACACCCAATTATAGTCCATTTTATTATAGAATTAACTGATTGTACATTTTTAACTTAGCTAAGATTGATTACCTGCAGCAGTCATCTTGATTTGGATTGATCCCCAAAGTTAATCAGTTGTAGATGTATATCCAGTGATTATTTTCTGTGAGTTGCAATCAAATCTGTTCACACTAAATTGTAGCCTAATATCTTATTCCATGATAAGGGCGTTTAATTGTGGCAGCCATCTTGAATTACTCCAAAAGTTATTTATACATTGATAGATTCTCCAAACTAGTGTTTTATAATGATAAAATCTGAAATTAGACTCTTTGATCCCACCATGAAATCAACAGTCAGGATTGGCCTTCCTCTCAGATGAATCAGGGTTCGGATTAGGATGATTGTCGGCTAACAGCCAGGTGCCCAGGTCACCAAGGGTCACCTCTTCCTGATGTGTTAATCAGGATTAAAGGCCGCAAAATGATCCTAACTAGTCAAAAAAAAAGAGAAGAAAAATACACTCTCCTCCTCCCCTTTTTTTTAAACACACACACACACACACACACACAACTCAGGACCTGGCTGTAAAAGCACAAACATTGCCCCGGCCTAATCCCCTAATTAAGCGGGCCCCTCCTTGCTGTTTAACCCCGGAGAGCCTCCTGGCCCTTGCACTCAGCGGCGTTTGGTCACCTCCAGCAGAGGAACTGCATTGTTTACCAGTGGATTTACTCTGCAGATAAGGAAACCATCTAAGACCCCTAAAAGGCCCCCAAAAGATAAAGTAGAATAGAGAAAGAGCTGAAGGGGCTTTGAAGACAGGAGATCACACTCTCTAATCCCAGGATTGAGAGGTCTTCTAGGGGTCGGCATGTAATGTGTATGAATGCAGGGAGGAGGTCTGGCAAATTGGATTGTCCCTCTTTATGAATGGTCTCTACGCCTGCAGAACTTCACCAACTTTGTGGGTTCAAATTCCAACAATATATATATTTAAGTATTATCAAAGCTGTTTGCCATCTAAAAATACCAGAGTAGCAACAAATTAAGAAATTAATTGCAGCTCCTCATGTTTTCCTATTAGATAATGGTCATTGTTTGACTTGTGATGTACCATGGAGGAAAATCCCCTCAGAGGCACCATAACAAATCTGTAGCAGCAATAATAACAGTTTTATGGTATTTAACATCTATAATGGTTAATGTCATCAACCGTGCTGCTTTTGGAGGAACATATGCTCACTGTGGTGTTTTGTCTCTTACAGGGAATTCTTCTGAAGAGAAGTGGCAAATCCCTCAACAAGGAGTGGAAAAAGAAATATGTCACACTGTGTGATAATGGCGTCCTCACTTACCACCCCAGTTTACATGTGAGTATCAACTCCTCCTCCTATTTTCTCTCCCGTTTGTTTTTTTTTTTTTTTCTATTTTTTTTCCTTTGAGCTTTAAAGTTTTGTCACTTTGCTGTTTGGTGAATGTTTTTAATGCGCCTTCTTAGCACATTTCTTGTGATGCGATTTCTATAATGGCAGCGTTAGCTAACCCTTTGACTTTAAAACATAGCGTTAATAAAAAAAAAACAGGGTGTCCTTGTGGTCATCACCGCTCTCGCTGTGGCGTCCGTCCATGTTGCTAGCTAATGGAGACGTGGCGCTTCTTCTGCGGACTCCACGCTGGCTTTTATTTATAATGGTTCTCACTGCATGGCAGCCGAGCCTGACCAGCCTCCCACATCCATCTTTGTCAGGATCCCGCTGGGCCGCTAATACCTCTTAAACACTCGGCTGGCTGGCAGCAGACAGCTTAGCAGCCCCGGTGCTGCACTCAGAGATGCCCCTCCAACTCCCTCCATCACCCTTTGATTTCTCCACTCTTGTTTTTTTTTTTTTTTGGAGACGTAGAGATCATTTTTGCCACATGAAATGAAAGATACTGCTTCTAATGAGACGGCTCAAACTTCAAAAACCAGTCCAAGTGGTTAGACACGGACCTTGTGTGTGGCCTTGCTCCTCTGACAGTGTGTTAGTGGTTTAATTTACAGGCAGTTAAAGTGGAGCAGCGGCGGGCTACGGTGATGTATGTAATTGACTGAACAGGCTATCTCTTGATCATTACAGCTATTACAGGTCATCGGGGCAATCTATGAATCTATGAATGTGTTGACTTACAAGGGAAGGTGAAATAAGGCAGACAGTTACATTAACGGGGTAACAGCTCAAGCTCATTTGAAGCAGTGGAGCAGAGAAGGAAGAGAAAGGAAAAGGAGGGGAGGCAACCAGAGAGTGGAAGAGGGGAACCTTTAATTTCGCAGTCAGCCAAGCCATCTACACAATCACCTTCTGTTAATTCTATCTGCTACATCAATTAAATTGTTTGTAGAAACTAATTGAATGTGGCTTAATCACACATCTTAATAGCTTTGCACGCTTCGATCTGGCTGTTAATTCCAGCAATAAAATGAAATGAGAGCGCTCACTGGGTAATTAGTGAGGAGGCTTGGGAAAGAAATGAGTGCTTTATGACACGGTAATAAAGCAGAGGAGCCGTTGGGGGGACGGCAAGGGCCGAGCTCGCCTCTATCTGGGTCTTTTTTTTTTCTGCTGAGCCCGATGATTTTCACCTTGGCTTCCCACATTTAGGCGGTAGTCGCTTTAAACCAAATCAAACAGGCAAATTGAAACAGAATGAGACAGTTTGCATTCATTAAGCCTAACATCCTGCTATTTAGGGAGCTGGCGTGGGCACAGGTGATGTATAATGGCTTTACAATCATTTTTCCACCATCACGCACTCTTAGCGGAAGATCTAAGGTGGGTTGTGACTAATGGGGATGGAAACCGAATAGTCTTTTAATTTGTTTTTCCTCCATAATTCTTGGATTCTTGTTGGTGGTCCACCGTGCGTAATCGAGTGCCTAAATCAAGGGATATATTTGCAACATTATTTGTACTGAGTGCTCATTCCGGTCATCTCACAGGACTACATGCAGAATGTTCACGGGAAAGAGATTGACTTGTTGAGGACAACGGTCAAAGTTCCCGGGAAGCGGCCACCCAGAGCTGTGGCAACCGTGGCACCCAGTGCTAGTCCCAAAACCAATGGGTTGACCAAGGACCACAGCGCCCTGCAGCTTGGCATCGGAAACACAGGTATGAACACATTAAAACACATTTGCACTTTTTAGTAAGCTGAGGGAAAAAACTTAATGCAGTTGCAAAAACAAACAATAAATCCCAGAATTAAAAAGTGATTTACAGAAGGTAATTCATAGCTCTTACATTCCAAAGAGCAAAACTCCTGAACCCAGGCTTTTAGGTGGGATTTTTGGAGGAGCACTCCACCTATGCTTACGAAGTTTACGCAGGCTGACAAAATTTACGTAGGTAAAAATAAAAGGTACAAACAGGCCAGGACCGGACATTGTGAAAACAACACACAACAGCAGCTGCTAAAGCTGTAAAAGTGCTTCCCACCTCCTCTTTCCAAACCAGTGCAATTTATTCTTTTATGTGTCCTCCTCTGGTTAACTAACGTGCCCTAAAGAAATGTTTTCTCGCAAATGGTGCATGAATGTGTGTGAGTCCATAAACGGATAGGCATGTTCTTATAGTTCTCCCACCTGTGCACCTTCATTTATTGTTGTTTATATGCACAAATATTGACAATGACTGCAGCCTTAAAATGAAACAGGCCACTGTTTTGCTGCAGAAAAAAACAACTCACAACACACTTGTACTGGTTTCATACAATATGAGATGGTTTAGCTCTGGTCATTTTGACATATGAACACCTGAGATGCTAATTAATAATATAAATATAGTATATGCCATTTTGTTTGTAAAAATGTTCCCTCACAAAGTGAAGAAGGAGAAAAAGTGATGCAAGGAAGCACTTATACTAACAGAAGCAGGTCATTAAGGGTGGATTAGGCTCCTTGATTACTTTTTTGTGTTAATATCAATACAACATTATTTGCATGTATCCACGGTATTGACAAGTGAAAAGCAACTTACAGGTCAGCAGAAAAGAGTTTAAACCAGCATTTACACTTGCTTCCTTTCTGTGAATGCTCAGGAAGATCTGCTGTTATGTTTGTCTATTGTCTCACCTGCTGCTCTTCAAGACTTTGCCAAATTGTTAAATGGAAAAATTCTGAATTCAGAATATCTCCAGAATTTCAAGACCACCATGCATTATTGGATAACGGCACGTGTAAATGGGATTTATAGTGGGGAAAGAATTTATCATTGGTATTATGTAAAATAGAGTTGGACAGGATTGATCTTTTTCAAATTGACTATGTTTTAAGGTATTACCGAGGCAAGGCAGGAAGGGGCTGGGCGTGGGGGGTGTATGGTCTTTGGCGTGTTACTTGCTCCCGCTCTCGCCATCACCACCAAACTTTTTTTTGGCTCTAGAGAAGATTAAGACTGATGGCGGCTTGAGGTGTTTCTTCCACGAGATTACCATGTTTCTTTCTGCCTGCCGCTGCAACACGCATCAAATGGGAGAGTCCTTTTCAGAAAAAACGTGGTGTATACTATTTACCATAACTGTTTTTTTCGGCCCATAAACACAACTTAAAAACACTTGTATAGTTCGTTGTATAAAGTCTCCACTTTTCACACAACTTGAAACAGAGTCTCGGAGAGAGCGCATCTTTCTAGCTAGTCATTGGACGAGGCTCCAGAGGATTACATGCCATCGTAATTTTTAAATACGTCACCATTTTTCAGTACTGAGGTATACCATCATACCGCCCAAGCCTAGTGTAAACGGTGGTTGTCCCAAAGAAAAGTTTACTAATAGTCCTCAGATAGTGAGTCATGTTTAAGGACTGGCTTTGTTGTGGTATCCAAACTAAAAACAGGCAGGAACAAATTCCTGGTAGCATAAAAATCATAGGATGATTTAATGATGTGAAGCAAAAACGAAACTATGTTTGTCGCAGTCACATTAGCAAAAGTCAGTGAATAGGCTCTGGTGTTCTGTGGGCTAGCAATCAGCAGTTAGTAACAGCAATCCCAGCCATCTCAGTTTGAAGAATCAGAGAGGTTCTTACAGAAGAGTCAAGCTAAAGGCTTTGCAATCTAAAAAATACTCAAACTTCTAAAAGACCACTATTCAGTATTGTTGTCAATGAACCACCTCTCTTGCAAAATACTTTTGAAGCTTTGATTTCTTTTTCATTCTTTAGTGAGATGTATGTAGGGACCAAGGTGGCATTGGGATTGGGGTTGAAGTCAACCCAGTGCTGTTACACCTCTGAGTCATCAAGGGAGATGGTGATAGTCTTAATTGTTGGTCCCCAATGTTGGACATATTTTATTTAAATTATTAGTGCATCCAGTGTAAAACAATTGCCAAATCTTTCATGCGAGTTCACTGGCTGTGGCAACACCTGCAGAAAAAAGCAGTCAAAAGAAAAACATTAAGTTGTCTATAATCATTCCTGCCTCCAAAAATGCAACAAATCACAAATACATTATGTAATGGTGACCTAATTAGTATTTTATTACTGAACTAATTTTATGTTTTACTCTGTGATTAATCATAAAAAATGACTCCCAGCAGATTAATTATCTACATTTTTATAAGTTGCATTTATGCAAATGAGTTGCATCATACACAATGATGACTTAATGATCGTTTCTGACAAATCTACTAATTCTCTAGATTACTGGTCAGGGAATTAAAGCATGTTTAAGCACTACACTCATGTAGTAGTATAAAGAGTTATATACTAACAAAGATAATTCTTTAAGTCATTGTGGCACTGACCTGGTTGTATTTCATCTCTGGTGGTTGCAAATACAGCCACAGTTTGTCCACCTTCTAAATTAAAAATAGGACTCCTCTCCAAATGAGCTGAAACACCAGAGGTTGCGGAGAGTCTGGCAGGCTAGTGATTGGGTATAGGGGCTAGGATTAAGAGTAATTAATACTAATTAGTGAAGTGATCCCCAGAGGAAGGTGGGGTCCCTCATCAGCTGTGAAACAGGCAGTGTTTCCATCTTTCAGGCTAGAGCTAACCTACTGAGACAGGGGTTCAGTGCCAATGACCAGTCGTTGGACACCATTAGAACCAAACAGGCAGGTTACCGTTAAACACGACCACGATGCTGCCACTGCTTAACGGGTTAATCAGTCAAAAGCAGGAAGATTTACGAGTTTACAGAACACAGGGCATTAGATAAAGGTTGTCCAGTTCTACAAACTCCTAACCTTGAGCACTGGATGGAGGAAGTCATCAAAGAAGCATGGAGAACAGGACAAACTGTTTTTTTTTTGTCTTTTTTTTAACCCATCTGTGTTTGTTTTATTTATTTATTTATTTATTTTTTGGGGGGGACTCCTTAGTGACAAAATCCACAAGATTTTCAGCTGTCATTCATTTCTGCACCAGGAAACAATGTGGTGGAGATTTGCCTTAATCTCCACTTAGGAAAAGAAAGGTTACAAATCACATCAGGTCTCTCTCTGGGTGGAGGACCCTCTTCTGATTATGCGATCGGGCTTTTGATTTCATTAGACATGCAATTGATGAAGGGAACAAAGGGGTAATTTTTCATTCACAGCGTCTAAATCACAAGCCTTGTCTTTGCCTTTGGTAATTCATTCATTCCTTAGATCTAAAGACCTTTTATAATCACTGGGAGAAGAGGGATAGCGACGCAGAGCGGGCAGGGCGGGATGGATAGGATGGTGGTGGTGTGTGTGTGTGTGTGGGGGGGGGGAGATGAAGAGGAAAGGTTGAGAAGACACCGAGTAAATGTGAGAACGCATGCGCTCACGTGTTTGCCGAGCGGCCAGGTTTAATTCTTTTGCTGGGTGCTGAGCGGAACCGTTTTAAATATGATCCTCCCTGTTAACGCGCGTCCTGCCATGTCACCGGCGACAGATACACTGTATCTAACTATTAATGGGGCCAGTCATTTCTAATCAATCCTGTGAGGGAGGGGAGAGAGGGATACTGCCTCTCCATGAGGAGGAGGTGGAAAATGCTTGTTTTTTAGCATCTCCTTCCCCTGCACCCCATTATCATTTAGTGCCGAGAACAAACAACCACTCAGCTGATGACCAGCCTCTGTTCGACAACTTCGGACCATTTTGCAGTCTGACCTGTTGTAGGGAGTTATTTTTAAGGCTTCAGCGTGTTTCTTTGTAACTGTTTACAAGTTACTGAGCGCATGCCAATAGTCAAATAAAACAACTCTGAGCTCATATTTCAAACTGTGATCAAATACTTACTAAATACAGCAACTTGTATTTAAAAATCTTTCTCAGAACCAAAATGTCACATCTGGGATTTAACATTCAAGTTCATAAAATCAATCTCACATTCTTAGACAAATTTACTTTTTTTTTTCCAAATTAATGCTACCGTTTAAAATTTTTTTTGACTATGCTCCTGAAACCACTTTCTTCCAACCAATAAATTAGCGTTTTTTAGCACAATTAGTTTGCTCATTGTTGCCTGAAGAAAACTAACACCTTTCAGCATTATACCAGTAATTCTTTATTCTGACCAAAGCGAGGTACTCTGTGCCCTCTGCCACACTACTCATTATTTTACAGTTCAGACTCCAGTTCAGTAGGTGGCAATAATGTTCTGGTTTGTCTACTGCCTATTTTAAAGAAAAAAATTGCCACGAAAAGCTATCTAATAATAACCCCCCCATACAGTGTTCCCTCAAAAAAAGCATTCCTAGTGTTTTTCTTTCGCTGCTTGTGGTTTGACACATGGTCTGTTTTTGTTGTGTGGGTTGTTTTGCCACTTTTTTAATTGGGAGTTTTATTATCGCACATGCATTGCCGGCATGCACAGTCTGGATGATCACAAAACATTGGGCTGCATACTGTAGCGCAGAGAAGAAAATGGAAGACCCTCACAAACAGGAACCTGCAAAAGAAAGGTTGGGAAACCATTAATTTGGCTTTCGTATCCCTTAACCTCTCAGGATGACACAGTATCCGTTTATTAACACCATTAGTTTTATGATCATTTGGGCTGATTTACCACAGCTTATTACGGTTATATAAAAAGAAACGTTTGTAGTTAGTGAAGTATCTTTTTAAAAATGTGTTGTTTGGTTGTTGAAGATGATATCACTGAAACCACAGAAAGTACAGCTGAAAAAAAAAGAAATTAAATTGAGTCCCAGATAAGAGTTTAAGTACACATTTTTATGTTTCTGTCATTCAGATAGTTTGTAAATTTCCACGATAAAAGCATCACAAGTGTGAATACTAAATGTTCTCAGTGTCTTGTGGTGGGACTAGCTGCAGCAGCAGCAGTATGGGAAGTGGAGGGGGGGGGGCATTTGGGCGCTGGTTATGATGATGGCGGTGGATTACACCGCCGCAGATGATGTGTTGCCCTGCCCACATTAGCATGAATGCTTCATTATCTCACTACTTGTACATAATGGCAACAACTCCACGGAGGGGTCAGGCCTCGTCACGGCTCATCAGCCCACTGACGGCCCGGCCTGAAGAGAAATGAGAAGCAAGGCAGAGCTGCTCCCCGCTAATCCATCGCCACCACTTAACACCCCAGCCCTGGATAGCCTGCAGTAGACACTATATGGCTTTTGTCATCTTTATATTCATGACACAATTGTCCACAGTAGGATTTGGTACTTTGAAGAGTTCATTAGTGTGAGGAAAAAAAAGGAAACTAAGAAGAGATATAAAAAAAAAATCTGTTCACAATAAAAAAAGATTCTGGTATTTGTTGGAAAGAGAGAATTATTCCTCATTATTGCTTGTAAAAGTAACCAGAGGAAAGTTTTCTCATGTTAGTTGAAACACTTAACAGTTAAAAATAAAGTTAGTACTGATGCAGACAGAATCTAAATGTAATATTTTAATGGCAGAAAAAATATGCAAAAATATTTATATACAACTACAAAATATTGTTAGCAGTCATGAGTTTGTGTAATTGATATTTTAGGTATTTCGGCTATTGACTGATTTCATTAAGTTTAAGAAAAAAAACATCAAATACACACCTTTTTTTCTGTTTCTAAATAAAAATAATCAATAACTTACATTGTAGTGGTGTGGATTGGATACTTTATTTTCTTAAGGCATTAACACAAATTGTTTTTAAAAAAGGTCAAATGCTTTCCACTGTGATTAGATGTTTTTAGACATCAAATATGTATAGATGACAACCAGGATTACACTCTTCCAATAGGAAAAAAAAGTTCCTATAATTTCAAATTATTTAGAGCCACTTTTTCTTAATGATTAACTAGATAATTACTTACATTTTTTGCCCAGTGACTGAATAAAGTTGCTTTTATTTTTTAGCTGTTGATTTTAAGGTTTTATATGTTCCCAGATATAGCAAATCATAATGTACATTCAAACACTGGATAAAATCTTAAGAACTGTTTTTAAAATAACCTTTGACACCTAAAGTATAACATCATATTTAGCTAGCATGATTTTAGCAAATGAATCGAATTAATACAGCTTTGTTTGAAGTTATTTTTCAGGATTGTCGTGAGTTAAAGTCATTTTGGATATTTAAATATTTACCACAACTTTCAATAATTCTGAAAAAAACAACAAGTATTCGAATTTAAGTTTTGGTCAAACTGAATGTGTCAAACCAAGTTTAATTCAGCGGTATCTATGTGTTGTCATGGTGCTTCAGGCATGTAGCTAAAACTATTTTAATCAAGAGATAACAATAGTCACACTATAGTTTATAAAAACCAGTAATGAAGAAGAGAAAACTATAACATGGTGTTGTGCTTTTATTATCTGTAAGTAAATAACCAATACATTTCATAATTAGTGTGACTTAAGGATGTATAAAATCAATATAATATATGATAAATCTGAACTGAGCTCCTTTTTATGTTCGCTAACTTGAACTCTTCAGGATCAAGTTGTATCTTTTGGACCTGAGTTTGTGGTTGTTATGGTCATCATCGTTTTTTTTTTTTCCACCGTTGCGTTTCTCTTAAATGTGTAAAATGAGCTGCAGTGGGACCTGGCTGAAGCTGTGGGTGCATTTCTATTTTAATGCCCCAAGCTGATTATTTCTCCACTGTAATTACATTATCCTCCCCTTTATGCAGGAGTGGTCTCTGGGGACTAATGGATACAGACATGTTTAATTCATTAATCATTAGCATCCAATTTGACAATTAGACATGATTGTTGAATTTTAAGTATCAAAGTTGCCTGGCAGTTGTCTTTTTTTTTTCTTGTTTGTTTTTTATTTTTTTAAAAGGATTCAAAGTCTAGAATTACAAACCAACTTGAAACTTGTAGATTTCAAATAATTAAAACAAATTATTTGATTCGAACATTAAGGGGACGAGTCATGAATTTCTTTTGCAAGTCACGAATGGAAAACACGCTCTATGTTCTGTAAAGCACAACCTTCTGAAGCAATCAAACTTTTAGTTCACACTTTTTTTATGCTATTCATTCATTGCTTTTTCAAAAACAAAGTTTCACATTTTCTTTCTAATTCTTCCACTCCGAGGCTCCCCCCTCCTCCTCCTCCTCCTCCTCCTCCTCTGCTCTGATTTCAACATGCTAATTTAGTCGGTGCTCCTCAGCATGATTCCCTCGCTCTGTCTCCCATTCTTGCTGCGATTCTGCTCCCTCCCCTCTGGGACCTGAAGATTAATATTCCTGGGCCCAACAAGATAATTACTGGTACTAATTAGACATGATTATGTGAATTTGATACACTTATTACTCTAGATAATGAGTAGGACATATTATCCTAACAAGCACCCGTGCCGCTTAGTTTACTTTACACACGAGCCACACACTATATTTTCTGTGTTTGTCACCTCAATCAAAAACTGATATTCTCTTGTAATTACCGAATAAAAGAGCTTGATGTGTGGTACCTGTAAGAGAAGAAAGCATTGTTGAGAAAAATGAGGAAAATGGGTTGTTTTGCTAAACAAAATGTTTGGAATTTTAACCTTTTCAGCAGCACTTAGACTCAATTTTTAGTTATTTCTTTTTTTTGGCTACGCGCGTAAAGTCACAAAGTGCCACTTTGTTTAAAATCACAAGTAATTAAAAAAAAAAAAAAAAGATCATATTGCAGGCTGTTCATTGCAGCGCATTTTTTCCAAGCAACAGCAGTTAATCCGAATCGACTCACGTGACCTGAAGCACGCCAGTGGATTTCTCCGAGTAGTTGTAACAACTGCTCACGAAGCGGGAGGAAAAGACCTCACGTGGCGCAGCCTTGCCCATGAATTAGTAAAGAGAGCCAGGCGTCCGCGGCTCGCCTGATTGGAAGTCGAGGAGAGAACGCCCGCTGACGCCAGTGGAGATCGATGTGGCAGTCAGAGGGATGAAGCGAGATAATTAGCGTTCAGAGTGTATCTTGTTAATTAAGGGCTAATTAGAGGCAGAGGCGGAGGGAGAAGGCTTGTGTGTGTGTGTTTGTGTCTGTGTGCGGGGGTTGCTTGACAGAGATATGTGCACAAATAAGGTGGCAGCAACAACGCAGTACAGCACAAACTCCATAAAACTGTTAACGCTACTAAATAATTATCACTTCATTACAGACTGTTTGGATTTTTTCAATTACTCTGCCTAGATTGTTTTTTTTGTTGTTGTTGTTGGTGTTAGTTTTTTTTTCCCCGCCCTCAAATTGAAAAAAAAAAGCGTGTAATTTTCTTGTCCTTGTCACGTCTTCTCCAGGTGCGCCTCACTCCAACAGCAGCATCTCCCTGCAGACGGGCGGGCTGGCGTTTGGCGGCAGCAAAGACAGCATGCACCAGCGCTCCTTCTCCGTGTCCAGCGCCGACCAGTGGAATGAAGCCATCAACACCAGTACGAGCAGCGTTGCCCGTAAGAACCACAAACTATTGTCACAAATGCCAAATTAAAAAAAAAACAAAAACAGAAAGGACCTAAAGTGTATGCTTGGCACTTTTTTGACAAAATGAAACAAGCTCTTTTTTCATGATTAAGTGATCAGGACGGTGATCGCTGTGACCTTTTATGTTGCTGCTCTTTGATAGAAGCAGCATGTTCAGATGGGAGCGGGGCGGAGGTGTTGGGTGGGTGGAGG
>JARVGW010000815.1:14029031-14060614 GCA_031762495.1 Anablepsoides rubrolineatus
CATCTCTCCAACCCATCCTGTCTTTACCTTCCATCTTCCTTTCTGTCTCCCCCCTCCTCTGTTTTCGTCTCCCTTCTTCCGAAGAGGAAAATGAATGCTTTTCGGGAGTACCATTCATCACCAGTTATTTCCCTCTCTTTGTGGTTGGCAGTAAAAAAGCACTTAAATGCACATCAACAGAATAACAGTCATTTCCATGCATGTTTGCACTCTGGTAGTTCTCATTAGCGCGGCGGCGGCTTCCCCCCTCCCCATGGGCTCCCAGGGGCCCCGGCAGTTTAAAGAGCGCACTTTACGAGCGCTGCTGGAGTCCAACCGCACGGCCCTCGTGGTTCCGCAGACAAGCCTGATTCTCATTTGGAGCTGCCGAACGATCAATTCTGCCTGGACGCAGGCACTTCCATCACCCCCCCCCCTTCTCTCTCTCCCCCATCTCCCATCAGCAGCACGCCCAAAGCAGAATTACTTAGATTCGTGGGGTCCTCAAATAAATGAGCACGAGTGTGTGTTATGTGTGTGTGTGTTCTTGCAGAATGTTTTAGTGTGGCTGTTTGCATGTTGGCTTTTTATTTCTACAAACTGTAATATAATGTGTTTGTAACTCCTCCTACACCCCACCTTTAAAAAAAAAAAAGGCCTCATAGTCGAGTGTTTGACGATATGATGGCTAAACTGCGGAGGACTTCCTAAACTGTGGAAATTAGGCGGGCAGAATTTCCTCGTTTCATATTTGTTAAACTGAAAAGTCCTCACTATTAACATAGCTCATTAAGCAGCATCCAGTTTTCAACTAAATCAGATACACAATTTGCTCCATTATTCCATTTTCTTCAATTATTTTCATGCTACTTTTAAGGTAACCACAAATGAGCTCGAATGAGGCAAATGAGCTGAAAACAATGCTAGAAACAAACCAAATGATAGATTGTGTGATAAGAAACTGTAGTCAGTGCCGACAGTTGCAGACTTTTACAGCAACATAATTTTAGTGTAAAACTTTGAAAATGTGTTCTTTTTCTTCGTTCCAAATTTCAATTTAAAAATGTGGATTGAATCACGAGTGGGTTTGTAGTGTAAAATGTGACTGAACTATCAGAAGGCTTCAACTTGATTGAAATTCAACCTTCTTATCTCTCATCTTAATGTGTCTTCAATAATCAATAGAGGGTGTTGCACGGTGAAGGGTGCTCATGTTTTGCCATGTGAATTGACTTGAACCAAGCCCAATCACTCCATTATCCTTGGTGAAGGTTGCAGGTTATAACCTAAAATGTGATGCAAAAACAGCAGATTGATGATTCGCTGGTGAATGAATGCATTTTAGCCAGGTAACTATTTCCATATTATTTAAAGAATGTGCTCATTTGTAAACCCTCTGAGCAAAGGAAGGAGCAGGGGTAGGAGCATCTCTTGAATATTGAGCGCAGCTTTTTGATTAAATCCCGGCCCAATTTTTTTTATTGCTTCCAGTCATAAAGATGCTCATTCTTTAATGCACCAAATGCTTGTTTAAAACCTGCTCTTCATTGTACGCCTCAATCTTTGATGCGGGATTAAAGGAAGGAGACTTAAACAGTCATCTGAGCTTTGTGATAGGGTTACTGATGACAGCAACTCAAGTCTTTGCTCAAAGTCTGAGGAAAGTCATGTCCGTGTTTCACTTGTTCCAAAAATCATAACCGCTGGAACTATTTTAGCGCTAAAGCAAAAAACCATCCTCAGAGCTGTGATCTCTCTCTTACTTATAGTTATATCCATCCATCCATCCATCCATCTTTTCTGATTCCTCGTTCAAAATTTGCAGAAAACTGAACCAGTTTGGCTTTTGGAGATGTAGCCAGGCAAACCAATAAGTTGCAATATTTTTTATCTTTTGATTCTGATCTACATTATCACTTGTCTCTAGCAATCTAAGGTTCAACGCCATCCCCTAAAAATATCAAAAAACTTACTGTAAAATTGTCACAAATTGTTAATAATAGAACAAGATAATGTTTGTTTGTTCTCTTTAATAGCAGAAATATTTAAAACCTACATGTTTTTTTTAGCCAAATTTCTGTTTTGCACTTTGGTAATTCATCAATATGCTTCTTTCATGCACGTCAGGTACTCGATGCACAGATAGCCTTTTTCTATTGGTGCCGCGTTTCATACGTCGGCCTCCCGATGCGAGGGTGATGGCATGTGGGGCGTTTGATTTCTAAGCCAGGTTGTAATGAAGTTTGACATTTAGTTTGGAGAGAGCAGCAGAGCGCGATCAGGCCTTGATTAGTACGCTCTAATTGAGGATAATAAGGGGGAGGCGGTGATTGTTTCTAATTTTTGCCATTAATTGCAGCCGTTGGCTTTGATTGAGGACAGGCAGGGCTGCCGTGTCAAGGGGCCTGGTGGAATCACGGCGCTCCTCTACCTTGAGCCTCTTGAATAAAAATGAAATAACTCCCCTCGCTCCCTTCGTTTTCTCCCCCCCTGCTGCTCGCTCTCTCACCCTTTTTTTTCCCCTTCATTGCCACTTATTCTCAGTGTGGCACTGGCGAAGGCAGGAAGCTGTTAGCAGCGCCCTCTCTGTCTCACCCACAGCCTTCATCCTGAAGCACATTTAAACTGTCATCTCCGTAGTGGGAGTGTAATACACTGTAATCACAGGTTAGTCTGATACCTATTCTGCTGCCCAGGTGATCGTGGCTGAGTGGTAAAGAGTCTCCTGATCCCCAGTGCAACTCATTACCCAGCTTGGTCCTGATGGCCCTCATACACACTAACAGCTAGCTAATAATGCCACAGTGATTTCTCTGCTTTCTGGATCCGTTTACTTGCAACTACATAATTCTCATCTTAACAAATTTAATTTAGCAGCCAGGCACAGTTTAGGGCTGATAAACACCTACAGAGAATAGACCTTATGTCCATGCATTAAGCGTTTATATTATAATGTAATATAGTTTTCCTAAAAAAACGTTTAAGTTCCAGACTCTCTAAAGCCTGACGTAAGCAGAGCAGCACCTCATGTATGTTTCAGGTGCAGGGCGAGAAGGGCCCAGGGTCATTTTCCACAACATTAGGGGCAGAAATTGATAATTAGAGGTGTTTATGACACGGTCGGGGCCCCTTAGGGGCAGCCCGCCCCTTGAACCTCAAGCGACATTAAACAAATGCTGGGTGTCACGTTGGAGGCAGGTTGGAGCTCATGCCTTCCACCCGCCATACGGAGCTGTGCTGCCGGGACAGACGCTGGTGTGGAGAGGGAGGAGGAAGCAGAGGGTGGAAAAGACGAAGAGGAGGAGGAGGAGGGGGGGGCACATGGAGGACCCCTGTGCCCCCAGCTGTCTGAGCCAGCTAATGACTTGTCTCAGGGGGGCTGTTGTAAGAGAGTAGGGAAATTGAAACAGACGCCTCGACGAGAAGCTGCTACATGTTTGGCTGCGTGCTGCCATTCAAAGCACCAGAGAGCTTAATACATGTGCTCTGGTGAAGGCAGCACTGCTGTTTTTTTATATTATGGTACATAATCAATATTGTTATCTGTTTACTATTTTGCTTCATTTTAAATCAGATTAAAGAAAAAGATTTATGGGTTTTATTTGGGGAAGAAACAGGAATTCTCGTTTCTTTACGTGAGCCCTCATCAAGAATAATTTCTGAGTCAAAGATGAGCATAATGATGTGTGTCTCAGGTGTCGTCTTCTATATTTTACCCACACTCAAATAGTTTATCCCCCCAGCCTTCAGAGCTTCCCTCTCCCCCCCTCTCCACGTAAGCATCTTCAATCCCCCGCTGAGCCCAGCTTACTCCTCCAAGACAGCCCCATCTCCCTAAAGGTAATGACCGAATTAGGCCTAATGTTTTACACTGGCTAATGGCACAGTGCCGCACATTATAGCATGTGCAACTGGCAACAACAACAGCAATAATCCCTGAGCCCCTTGTCCTCCTGCACTCCACCCCTGGGGCTGGGACGGTGCACAGGGAAATGAATGGAGTTTGCTACACTACAATGAGCTTTTGATGGGAGACAATGGAGGATGCTGCCAGCACCACACAGGGTGGTAGGAAGACCCTCCCTCCCCTGCTTCCCCCAGGCCCCATAGCCCCCGCTCTCAAATTCTTAATGGCATCCGGAGGGGGATAGAAGGGAAAGTGATGTCAAATGTCAGGAAATCAGAAAGATGGCAAGCTGACAACCCCCTCCTATCTTCCCATTCCTCCTGTCCCTTTGCCCAACGGTAGCACAGGTTAATATCACATTTATAAAATCACTTACAAGAAGCAAAGTCGGCTCTTAGCCCCCCCACCCGCCACTCTCAGACAGTCGCATAGTGAGCCTTGCCACAGGCGAACTTTGGCAACCATTTGTTCGCAGCCCCATACCTGTCCTTCACACCTGAAGCTGGAGTTACTTTTTTGTACGTTGCAACTCCACCAAGTGCAGACACATTTTTAATATTTCACATTTCCATTTACTATTCAGAAAGCTCTAATGTCGTTGTCACTTAGTGGTATTTCCCAAAAAAGAGCCATGCACACAATTAGTGATGCAATGATTTTCACACTGTAAGGATCTTAGCTAAATTTATTATTAAATTAAAGTCATTCCTTAAATAAATACATGCCATCCATTGCCTTACGGAGTTTTAAAATAAAATGAGTAGTATTTTTGTTCAACATTGTGAGATGTCCCACTTAATGTGCTGTGCATGACTCAGCTACTACCATTTCAAATTGTAGCACAATATCTGTTGTAACCATATGTGGTGGCTAATGCCAATTAGCTGTGGCAGCCATATTGAATTGAACCAAACCCACATAGTTAATCAGTTGTAGATATTTTGTTAACAAAGTTGACTTCAGCTGTTAGTGATAAAGTTTCAAGCAAACATTTTGCATAATAACATAAAACGATGTGATGCTCAGCTACTACTAAATCAAACTTTAGCTATAAAACTGACTGGGTAGTAGGCAGTGACAGTCATTTTAAATTAGGTTGTGTCTAAAAGTTGATCCTTGTAGAGTAACATTTATTTATTATTTTCTAAAGGTTTTATAAAAGTCAATCATTAGGTCATTTTTGTTCATTTTTTTACTGTTTGTAACTCTAATTTTGATTGTAATTAAATAAATGGGATAGAAATGTGTATGTAGGATGTACATATGTTGAAAACACTAAGGTGTATAGTAACAAAACACATTTACTTCATTGCAGTACTTACCAAGTACCAAGAGGATCTTACCAAGTATTTTTAAATCATAACTTTTACTTTTCTTATATTCAAAACACAAAATTGTTACTTTTTTACTATTAAATTTAACACTTTCTTTAAATATGACCAGACTCATCATGAAAGGAGTGTTGAATTTACTTAACCAAGTTACAGTATGTCAACTGGTTCCACTAAACCAAGTAAATAAATACCAATAAAATTGCTCAGTTTACTAACTTGGTTTAGTGGAACCAGTTTACGTAACTTTATTAAGTGAATTCAACACGTCATTTTTTAATGTGTGTAAAAGTACTTTTACTTTTACTTTCCCGGTTATTGCGAGCAGTTTTATGACTTTTACTTAAGTATTTTTCTTGTCAGTAAAATAATTTTTTAGCAAAGTCAGTTTCTGTTAGGGTATTTTTACTTTTATTTAGTTTCATTTTTACACCTCTAGCAAAACCAATAGCACCAATAAAGTACAATGAAGTAAATAATGTGTTAAAGTATTAAAGACATGTTCTACTATTGTCTGACCTGTATCACTTTATGGAATTTAGCATTGATTAATAAAGTAATAAACTACCAGAAATGTGGCTATCAAGGTTAAATTCACCTTCAAGAATATTTCACAAAGTGAGTTAACAAAAAATGTTGTTTGTTCTGTATTCTTTCAGCCAATGGGATGAGCGATCCTGCAAACGCCAGCATGGGCAACGCCACAAGTCCTAAACTCGAGCCGCCTCCCTCTCCCCACGCCAACCGCAAGAAACACAGGCGGAAAAAGAGCACAGGCATCACAAAGCCAGACGGCTTATCTGCAGGCAACGATGGTAAGACGGAAAACAACCGCAGTGGCTTAAAATGAGGAAAACCCCTAAACGGTTTCGGATAAAACAAGTTTTCCTTCTTTAGAGCTAGAATAAAGGTTAGGCTATTTATGTAAATGTTCAAATCCGAACCTTTTTAGCTGCTTTTTACCGTGTCAAATTGATGTAACCCAGCAGCTAAACACAGAGGGTGCTGTTTGCCATTACTGATTGGTCTCATAAACTGAGATGGAATGCACCGGTTTGTATCATTATAAAATTATGTTAGAGGTTTACCGCTGAACAAAGTAGTTTTCTCTTCAGTTTAAGGGTTGCTCTTCTGTAATTGAGTTTGAATTCAAAAATAGTTCGCCAGTCATTATGAGAAAAAAAAAACACTCTGCATGTGTGTATGATGTATATAAAGGTGTGTGGTTTTGAATCTCCATGTGCCCCCCTCGCGCAGCGCCAATTTATTTTACTGTTGTATGAATAGTGAATGTGGCCGTCCTCAGCAGGGGAGTGGCAGTCGGCTCTCCACCCAATTAATAATGATTCCTCAGCCCAATGATGAATGGCGCGCCCTAATTGGATGGCATTGTGAAAACACTGAGGCGCATTTCAGAGGCCATAAAACTGATGTCACCCGAGCGGGATGATCAATCAACAAGATTGATACGCTGGATAACAACAACAATGGCATTGACGCCTCCTAAATGGGGCTTAGCATTTATAATCATTATACTTTTTTATCCCGGTCTCTGACAGCTTCTCTTTAAAGTCTGAATGGGTCTGTTGACCACATTGTTGTACAAGAGGAAACATCATCAGCATCGCAGTGATAAGTGGTGGGAGATAAGTGGCGTTCCTTTTTATTGTGCGACGGTATCAACCTCAGTTGTCATACTGGGCCAGATACTCTGGATCCCGCATCATCGTTTGTATTTGACAGTTTTCGATCATGTTTGGAGCGGCAGCTGTATGTATGTGCAGAATCAGCCTGCGACTCACAGCATCCCTTGAGTTGTATTTGGCTTCTCTTAATGTGCATCTCCTGGTAGAATTACAGCCACATCTAGGAAAACAAAAAAAAAAAAGTTTTCACTGAGTGACAGCTGGCATTATCAAACATCTTCAAACCTCTATCTGTTTACTCCTGGACTTCCTGAGGAGGAAGTCTGGGAGCAATCAGACAGGAGGAGGCAGATCCTGAGTGTTTCTCACATCATCAAACATGCGCACTGTTTTCTATCCATCTCGCCGTTCTCTGCGAGGTTTTCTATTAGCATCAGCATCGTCTGCTCAGCTGAACGCTCCGGAATACAGACGTATCGCTTAAGTATTGGCTTCGCCCAATCCGGCGCTGGGAGCAGCGTCGCCCGTTAAAAGAACAGGAGCTGCGAAAAAAAAAAATGAAAGAAAAGTGAGAGAGAGGAGAGGTGGGATCCTTGAATAAATTGCTATCAGTTTATCTCATTTACGGGGCACTCAGAGGCATGCACTGCAGGCTGAAATTGAATTTTAGTAGTCGTGAAGCATCATAAATCAAAGCGGCGTGAGAGTTTTAAGGTGAGATATCATTTTGGTCAACGTGGGATGTGTGGAGATGTACGAGTAAGCCTGCAGAAACCGTCGCTGCGTCGTTTTCCAAGACTCTTCTGCATGGCTGCTAAAATGGGGGAGTAATCTAGATGTATTTTGCAACATCAAGTTCATTATTGTCAAGCCAAAGAACTAAACATTTCAACTTGTGTGCAGCCATTTTTCAATCTAAAGTCTCTTTAAAGCCATATTTGGATCAAGTCTATTATGTCCGGTGTGCTCTTCTTCCATCCAGAATGCTCTTGGAGGACACAGCCCCTAATGCCATACGCACTGTCAGAGCTGCAGTGGTGTAATGAACTTCTCATGTGCTTAAAGAGTGATGCAGGATGCATGGCGAGACAACTGACAGCCCCGTAATGTGTTTCCCAGCAGCCGCCTGGCGACGACTTCGCTCCGTGTGTCGCTCGCCAAAAACCCACTGGAAAATCGATGGCCGATAAAGACTTGTGTTCAGGGGGGAGCTCTTCTGATTAATGCATACTGTCAGAGAGCGTCATTAATGTATTTCTCTTTTAAAAAATAGTATCAAATGCTCATTGTTTTAGAGGGTTTGGCTCGAGCCGGGAAATGGTTGGCGAAGAGGCTCCTGATGTTTCTGGTTTTGTGAAGGATGTTATTTACTCAGGCAAAGGTCGCAGGAATTAAACAGACGACAAAGGCTAATGATGGGGCTGAATGCCTTTTTAGTGTCCAAAAGGTGTTGAGGTCCTGAGATAAGAATCAAAGTAAATTGGCTAACAGTTTAGTTCTTTGTTTTTTTAGAAGAAATGAAAGCATACATGCTACAACTGAATAAAAGGAACTGATTTTAATATGGAAAACACATTGCAATTAGAATTTACATATAACAAGATATAATAAGATAATGTGTGTTGTGGATGAGACCATTATGAACTTAGGAAACATTTCTTTTATAAATGCAGTTTCTATTTTTGAAAACCAGAATTGGGTTAACGTCTCTGTTGGGCTTTAAAGATGTAAAAAGGTCAGGTCATAACTAAAACAACAGGAAATTAAAATCAAAGTAATAAGTTTGTCACATTTGAGAATGTTTATTTTACATTTGATGGGACTTTAATTACATTTCTTAACATGTTCAAGAATCATTGTCTGAATTCTTTAGTTTTCTGACATATCGCTGCAGGTTGCATCAGGAAGGTCATCGGCATAAAAGCAGACGCCAAATCTTTAATGCAGGTTTGCTCGCTAGGGCGACCCTTAAAGAAGGGAGCAGCTAAAAGAAAAACATCACTTTTAGCTGGCCGTGTGACAATTAAGTAGCCCAACTTTGTTGTGATCTTTTAAATTTTATTTTTCTCTATAAGAAGTGACATTTATGTGTTGTTTAAATCTTAATTAAAAATAACATTTTATTTCTTTAGAATGCAGTTTTTCAGACATCTTGAATTTTTTTTTTTTACTTATTTTCAGCCACCTAACACTGATCTATAATCTTTTTTAAAGAAACCCAACTTAAGCATCGTTTTTACATAACTAACTCTTCTTGAACTTGATAAAGAAGCTGGTTTATTTCATTTGTCTGTGTGTTGTGGGTGGGGGAACATGACTCATTGTTTCTTCTACACTAAAAAGTGCCAAAGTACAATAAACCTAAATAAGGAATTTTGCTCCAACAAGATGATTTTCAAACACCCTTTAGCAGATAGTTTATAATGTCTGAAACATGAAAAAACAAATCACACAAGTGAAAAACAAATTAAGAAGTAAATACAACTTAACAACATTTATCTGAGTCATGTCTTTGAGAAATAAAAGAAAATCCGTCCGAAACCAGACCTAATGCATCTGTTCCCTGAGTTTCTCTATTGTTTGGTTCAGTGAAAGATGTGATGAGAAGAAGCTGCTTTTGAAGAATAGAAATGGAGGCTGTAGTCTAGCAAATGGCCCAAGAACTGGGCTAAAAATCAGATGCAGCGTACCTTGGAGATGTTTGATCCAAATATATAGAAGCTTGGGAAACTGTTTAATGATGAGTCTCTTCAGATTATTGTAAAACACGGTGAAAGCGTTCTCATGATTCAGGCTGCATTTTATGTAATGCTGTTGGGGATCTTATCAAAATTTGTTAAAGAAACATTTTATTGCAGTATCATTAGAAAGGAAAAAAAAGTCTAGTATCTTTCCATGGGACAAAGAAACCAAAACTTTTTTTTTTTATTTGATTAAAGTTGTGCCTGAATATAAAAACACACAATGGGATATTATCATTAATGCATTTACCTTCCCACAGCCTGGACGTGTCAGTGTGGGGATAATGACTGAGAACAAAACAAAACGCAGCCAGGAAGAACTTTGGAATGTCCTTCAGGAAGCATCAAGATCTATTTCTGAACACTTCTGAAAGAAATTACATATGAAAAAAAAATGTCTGAGATAATTCAGGCAGTGTCAGAAATACATTAAACCTATTTTGTGTTGCACGCCGCATTTTAGTTTAGGTTTAATTTGAAATCTTACAGGACTGTGCTTACTTGCAGGTTTAGTTTATGGCTTTTCACAGCCTGAAATTGCACTTTGCTAAGTCTCTATGTAGGAAAAATAACGTGGCTATCAATGTCCTTAGTTTACATTAGGAATTCAGCTTAATCCAGTATCCCATTGTCCTGCATGTTCGTAAACTAAGGGTTAATATCCTCTGGAGTCCAGCTGAGGATTAGGAAATGGAGGTTTAACTGCCTGTGCTAATGGTGGGTGTTTGTCTCAATACTTTGTTTTGTCACTCCCAGACTCACTCTCATTTCCCAAAGCTGTCCCTGGAGCCCCCACTCTTGTAATGGCTTAGCTTTCTGAGCGCCACAGTATGGAGGGAAAAGAATAACAAGATTCTCATTTGGGCTCTATACACACTGCCCACAGATACTTGTATAATTGGCCCTGTTTTCATTCTTCGCTGTTGTTAATGCACTAGCTATTAGTGCGGTGATGTCGATGCTGATTTCACATGTTTGTTCATCGTTGGAAGTTGTGCTATTTGCCTGTTTGGGCATACGCGTGTAAAAGTGTGCAGAGGTGTGTGTGTGTGTGTGTATCAAATAGATAGAGAGGAGTGTGCTCAGTCTCTCTCTTCCTCACTGCTCTTTTCTTTCTGAGTTTGGTCGTGGTTCCCCCGGGGCCCCTGTCGCAGTAATGGCCTGCTCCTGATTGCTCTGATACAGGTTAGGAATATTGGCTTTAATGATGTGTAAAATGAGCAAGCAGTGCCTGTGACATTTACAGATGGCACCGCCTTGGCCTGTTCTTCCCAACTGCTCGTTAATTCACGGGAACGGGGAGCACTTCTTTAAGTGACTGCCTGACGCATGCATACGGCGCACCACAACACATCCCACGCTGGAAAAACAATAGCTCACCTCGTGTCCTGCACCTTGTCACCATTTCAACCAAGCGTTCACACGAATGAATCAAATTTGGACTCCTCAAGGTGAAGAGCTGTCTATTGAGTCCTTTCAGAGGGTTCGTCACACCGATCTCCAGAGGGCTTTCAGAGGCTTAGACAGAGTAGATGTTGTAGTCTGCCTTATAGACAACACAGCTGGGCTCAGCACCAAACCCCCCGAGGTGCTAATCTGGTCCACAGGCACTCTGCGGCGCATCTGCTGCTCCCGCAACGCAAAAAGAGGAATCACCGTCCTCGGGTCAGCCTCTCCTCTATCAGGTTCCGGTCTGATTTTTAGGTCAAACAAATACCTTCTCTGACAGCCGTTCAGTAGTGAGGAAACTGGCTCGTTCTGCTAAATGTAACAGCTTCATTATTAGGAAGTTCGACTTTAAAACACTGTTATTATGTGATTTTATGATCATTTTAGAGCTTTACAGCCTGCTCATTGTCTCACAATGAAACAATAAACTTTACACAATGAAAATAAGGGTTCAACAAAACTAATATTTTAAAAATCTCAACAATATACTATTCCTTTTTTATTGTATAAGTCTCCTGTATCTTCATTGAGATTTAAACCTCAAATTTACATCTAAAATATATATTTTGAGAAGTTTGGGAATTCAAAAACGTTTTTTCTGAATAGAATTTTCTGAATTTTTCTAAATTGTTGGTTCATATCTGAAAATATTTTACGAACGTTACCACAGATCATTCCTCCCATCAGCTGTTAGACTTTACAACCAGGACCGCTTGCAACAATCATGATAAGAATCCATGTTTGTGTTTGCACATCAAACAACTCTACCTCGCAATAATTACCGAAATAATAGCCAATAATAATATAATCCATAATAATTGCTCACTGTTTTTTTAGACTAAATGATGGAATCTGAAACAATTTGCACACCCCGAGTTCGACTCAATTTGCACGGACTGAGTTTGACTCATTTTGCACAAGTTTGTCGACTGTTGCTATTTTTTGTAATTTGTATCTTTGTGCACAGTAACTTGCTTTTCCTTTTGTTTTTATCTATTTCTCACCTTGATAGTCTGGTACAATAATTATTATTATTATTTTCTTGATCTATGTTTATTTATATTATTACTATCTTAATTCCACTATTATTGCTACAATTATATACTGTTTTGTGGATTGATGTATGTATCTGCTGCTGCTACTACACCTGAATTTCCCCGCACGGGACAATAAAGGCTGTTTCTATTCTATTCTGTTCTATTTCAATAATTGTTACCATCATTATAGGTTTTGTGTGGAAATCCATTTAAATAAAGGTAGAAGTTGACGGTTGTTGATAATTAGCCATGGTTATAGACACTCTGATGCAGACGTCAGATTGTCTTGATCTGTTTCTTATATCTGCCCCTATCAAATAAACAATAACTAAAAAGTACAAAAAAGTGTTTTTAGTTCATGGTAAACGTATAAAGTATCTCATAATGGAAATAGTCACGTCTAATAATTTAAAAGTTATTTTTAATCCTAGTGTTGCCCAATAAATGTACAATAATAAAACCTATTTTTCATTTTCATGAGATATTTTGTCTATTAAAATGCAGTTGCATTGCTCCAATCAAGGAGCAGATGCACAATACGTGTAACTGAGATGTTTCCTGAAAAAATTTATGATCCATGTAAGTGTCGGACGGAGATGTGTATCTCAATCCGTTCCTCTCCATTTTGTAGCTTTGCGGCCATTACACTCTAATTTCCTTTTTTATAATGTTGTGTTAATTAAAGAAAAATCATATTTTCTTATTCTTCACAGTTGGCGCCTTTGTTGGCTTTAAAAAGGGGGTTCTTCCTTGTCGTCTCGCTGCATTAATTTATTTCTAATTGGCCAGAACTTGTTGGTGACAGGATCTTGTAGAAGTGGTCAGGAGGTTAATGCTTATGGTAATGTGACAAGGTGATCACTTCTCTGTTAGCCACGTGCTAACTGCACAACTGAGTGATATATAAGCAGCTGTAATTCTGTTACTTTGTTCAGGCTCAGATTTATGAGGCAAATACTGAAAGTTCACTCCATTTAGGGCATTAAATAGTATAGTTTGTCATTGTGCTAGAGCTGAAATTCAGAGTTGCTCTAAGGCATTTTGGATGCAGATCATCTTGTGTTTCTTCCCCCGTCTTTGACGTTTCACGTGTACATCGCGATACATAGTAGAGGATTTGTTTCCTTGTATACTCATCAGTTTAAGAAACCAGCCATCCATTGCTTTTTTAATCTCCATAATGAAAGTGTTTTAATGCCTCCAATTTATTGCCTGGGCAGCCAACAGAATAATTAGCTTTGTTCAGGTTTTTAAAGTGACAAGAGCACGAGCACAACAACATTTGGAATCACAGATTCTAATAAAACGCATTAGTTATTGTACCAGGAGGTATATTGGACAAAAAAAAATTAAATTTGATTGTGTATTACAATGATTTTTTTCTTTTTCTCCATTTTTCTATTGTCCTTTTACTTTGAAGTTCCTTAAAGTTAACCACTTTTATTGTCAAAATCTTCTCTTCGGATTTTTTTGATGTTTTAAAATGTCACATAAACAGATTTTTTTTTCTGTAAGTCTAAATAAAGAGGTTTCAAAGTCTTTATTGATTCTCCGTGACCTGGAGTCAATTCCACAAACTAAATCAGATAATTGAAGTCGGTGTCAAGCTAATTGGATTATTGCTTTAGCCCTGAAGAGATGACCCACTGCTGCAGCACAAGGATTGCAGTATTAGAGGCATCCATCCCACATTTGTCATTTACCAACATTTAGCTGTGCCACGTAACAAGGAGGGTAGATTAACATCATGCTATTCCAGATATTTAAACTCATATAGAGCTAATTTTATATCGAACATTTCCTTTTACTTAAAATGTTCCAGTGGTTTGGAGCTTATAGGAGCTTTTTATGTTCTTGTAATAATCAATCATATCAACAATTTGGCTTAAAAAAACAGCACCCAAGTAGCAAATGAGCTGAAAAGTCTATCAGAGCTGCACAGGGGGGAAAAAAAGCCCAACCCTCTTGTGTCTGTTTGCCTTCAGTCCTCCAAACGTGGTTTATGCAAATGAGAGCCGTATTTGCATAGACATAATTAGGTAATTACAAATCATTTGGCAATGAGCTCAAGCATGTGCAGAGACCAGAGACGTTTACACGAGTCACATTGTACTGTACGGCGTTAATGAATTGCCCTCCTATCGGCAGAGGCATTACGGCATGTGTCGGAACATATGTTGTGTCAGAACTCTTCATTGTAAACATCAGGTGATGTTTTCATAAATCTTAGTCAAACGCAGAATCAGTGGGTGAAGTCGGTTCAGGATAAAATAGATTGGCATGTTCGTTTTGGGAAGAAGGATAAATGGAGATAAGAAAAAAAATGTTGGCAGGATGTTTTGTTAAGTATTCTACTTAATTTGGACTCAGGGATTGTGGAAGTAAGCTAAATATCAGCAGGAGTCAGTATAAATGTAGGAAAGTAATTTAGATTATTAGGTCTTAATTTACTTGTTTTTGCCTCGTAATTTGAGATAGTTTATTGTAATGATGTTTGGCAGGACAAAAATTGGTAGAAGTACCAATTTTTGTGCCAACCAACAAATGTTCTCTTGAAGCCCACCCCTAGAAGAATTTCCAGATGATCGAATATGTTGGAATTGCATGTTCTCCACTGACAATAATTAACCATTTTTCAGATTATATTTACCAAATCTGTATGACCACAGGGCGTTGTTAATGATAAACCCTGGCAATGGTGTCGGAGGAAAAAGTGGTTTAGTTCCTCCAGGTAAGGGGTGTTTCACTTTGGGACAAATTACGACCACCGATTGGTCAGTTACTAACAAACCCACTGGATTGATTGACAGGTTGTCAATTCTAAAATTATTTCAAACTGCCAAACTTACATGTGATTTGTTTCAGCATGCACATTAAGATCAACTTTTAATTTCCATTTTTCTTTTTGTTCATTTTGATTTTCCAGAACAAGAAGATTCCTTTGAGTTCATTATTGTGTCGTTGACGGGTCAGACGTGGAACTTTGAAGCCACTACTTATGAGGAGAGGGAGCTATGGGTGCAAGCAATAGAGAGCCAGATCTTTGCCAGCCTGCAGTCCTGTGAGAGCATCAAGAATAAGGTACAGTAGATTGTGACAATTACGGAGGTACGACACAAATAGAAAGAATGGGCAAATGTCCTTAGAGTGTGGTATTTTTTTACAATTCTGCTGCTTCCTTTAGGGTCTTCTCTTTCCCCTTCTTTCAAATCCTTTTGCTCTCCACCCCTTCTTGCTTCACGCTATGACATGAGGGAGGTTGTCAGACAGGTGCGCCACAGTGTGGGGGGATCTCTTATTAGAACTGACAGACATCTGAGATAGAACACGGCTTGTGTCAGCATACTGAGGGGAGACAGCCTCATTTTCATATTCATATTTTTCTCTGCCTCTGACTCCTTCGTAGCCTTTGAAGAAAGAATTTTCTTCCCCGCTTTTCCTCGCCAGTTGACCAGCTGTAATTATTTGCTTTCTGCTACAGCCTGCTGAAATAATTAGTTCCTGTTGACCTATCCTCTCCCTAATTTCTCACAGTCTCGGTTAGGCAGCCAAAGTGATGCAATGGCCATTCAGTCCATACGAAATGTGAGGGGGAACAGCTTCTGTGTGGACTGTGATGCACCCAGTGAGTATAACTCCACTTAACTGTGAACTATTATCTTTAGGGTACTAAAAAAAAAGAAAAATTACCCAACTACTGAAACTCAAGTGCTTGCATTTATCTGAATTTCTAAGAAATGTTGTCAAGATTAAAACAGTGTGATGGATGTTGCTTCTTTTCTAAGCAAAAAAAAAAGGGTTGTGAAAATAAAGATTTCTTCTACCCTGCAGACCCAGATTGGGCCAGCTTGAACCTGGGTGCCCTGATGTGCATCGAGTGTTCAGGCATCCACAGGAACCTGGGCACCCACCTGTCTCGCGTGCGCTCTCTGGACCTGGACGACTGGCCGGTGGAGCTCAGCATGGTGATGACGGCGATCGGCAACGCCATGGCCAACAGCGTGTGGGAGGGCGCTTTGGAGGGCTACGCCAAGCCGGGGAGCGACAGCACCAGGTTAGTGCAGCTCGGCAAATAAAAGGTGCTGCTTAATGAAGCATCCGGAGATTATAGAAAGAGAATGGCTGCAGTGTCTTCTCTCCATTAGCTGCCATTTATTAGCCACCCACATTTCAGCAGAGGCAGTTCACGCCACAAAATGCTCCATAAGAAGCACTGGGGGGCCATAAATGTCAGCCTACTGAGTCAGAAACACAGTATTTTATGTCTTTTATTCATCCTGTACACACAGATCACTGTATAGGTTAGAGTTTCTCTTCTGCAGTTCATCCCCTTGTCTTTTCATAGCAACACACACAGCACCACTTCTGCAAGCTGGAGCACAATAATTCATGAAAGGAGTGGCATGTGCAACATTATTAGGCACCTACTTGATAAATGGTCTGAGTTGTCAAAGTTGTCACCTGACATGTAAGCACTAATAAAGGCAAGTTTTTTCTGAATGAGTCCACATGCTAAACAAACCACCAGGCTTGTGTTCATTTAAAAACTCATCCGTCAGTTTGCTTTACTCGCTTTTTCCTTTCTGGGTCGTGTGGGAGCTGGTGCCTATCTCCAGCAAGTCACTGTGTGTGATGCAGGGTACACCCAGGACAGGTCGCAAGTCCTTCACAAGGCCGCATAGACAAACAACCGTTCACACTTTCACCCACACTCAGAGACAAATTAGTTACTAATTAACCCAACATGCAGGCTTTTGGACTGTGGGAGAAAACCCATGCATAAGTGGGGACAGGGCTGGCCCGTGACATAGACAATATAGGTAAATGCTAAAGGTACCATCCATCTAGGTGGTGCCACAAATGGGGGGACAAAATTTGTTTTATAACTTTTTATCAGAGTTGATTAAGTCTGTAAACAGCTCATAAAAGTAGCTTGTTCTGTGGGTTTCTCAGCCTGCTTTGTTACTACATGAGGTGTTAAATGAGTTTAGTGCTAAATTTGTTACAACTACTATTTATGTTATGAGAATGTATGAAAATTGTCATGAAATCATGTCTAAAGCACCAAATTGGTTTGGGCCAGACTTGAAAGGGGAGAACATGCAAACTTCACATGAAATAAGAGTATGTAGCTTTCTCAATACAAAGTTCAATTTATTCTTGCATTTCAACAATCACCGTAGATAACCGGTAGAAGAGAAATGTGCAGCTTCTTCTTGTAAATCCATCTTTATATGTAACTTATAGGAGGATTCTTTTATCTGCTGTTGACAGGTGAACCAGTGTCCCAGTTTGACTAATGGCCTGTTGTGCGGCTGTGCAGGTAATTAAGCACACCATGATGGCTAGACCCCACCCCAAAAGGCAGGCCCTCAGGTCCCAAGTTATCCTGTCACCTATCCATCACACCGGCCCGGGTCATCACTCTATCTGTCACAGCACAGGCTGTCTGCAGGGTCTCGCTAGTGGCATTTAGAACTTTGTTAGGAAAAGTCATAACACAGACAAAGGTCGATTATTGTTTTGCCTATTTGCAAGCAGAGCCAGTGTATTTGATTTGTTTGTGAGCTAAGTCTAATTGAAAGCAAGATATTGGGAAAGTTATAAGTTTTATGTTTTAAGGGGGTGTAAAGTGTTTTTTATCCGTGTGTAAAGCACATCATTTTTGCTATTACAATAAGTTTCAACCTTCAACTATTTTAACTATTAAAGCATGTTTATGATTTTAAACTTATTTTGCTCTTTCGCTTTTGAAATTAAGATATTGTGGTTCTTTTTTTCTCCATCCTGCCAGCAGTGGGCAGCTGAACTGACAGATGTGACCCAAATAATGATGCATATGTTCTCATTTTATTTGTTTTGTGACAGAAACATGAGGGATCTTTTTTTGTCTCCCCAAGACACTATACCATAACCACAGTGATTTAAAATTCTAGCTGTTATTAGGTTAGTTAAGTTTATTTGATATATTCCTACTCATAACTTTAAATAAAAAAAAAACACTTAACTGTAAAAATGAGTTGCCTAAACACGTTATCAATGCCGCAGAGCAGGGGCACAGCTAGATTGTAAACTGAAAATTCAAGATGGCCACGACAGCTAACTTCAAAAGGCTTTAATTCAGCTATTGTAATAGTTACTAAGATTAAATTTGTTGTGGATTATCTAAGAATGATCACATACTGACTGCTAACCGCTAATGCTAAATTTACAAAGCGATATAATTCAGCCATTTTTGAACATACACAGCTGGAAATTTATATAGTAACAGAGAAAACAATCTGTAACAGAATCTAAATCCAAATACATATTCCCAGATCCCCACCCACTTGTCAGTCCTTTGCGGGTGGCACCTGGCGTGTGGCTGATCACGTGCCAGGGGTCACCCCGGCCACCCCTCTTGCTCCGCCCCTGCTGGAGACAAAACCAGCAGAAGCTCTTCACTAAAACTGATGTTTTATTTATCTTTCACTAACAAAACAGCTGTTTGGGTTTTACCTCTTGAATTTACCCTCCCCTCTCTGGCCAGTTCAGACCTAAGTGATGGCCTACAGTTGTTTATTGAATGGTATTTGTGCTGAAGTGCTCCGCTGTGGGACTTGATGAAAGATTATTGATGTTGATTCCTCTCCCTGCCGCTTGTCAGTCCCACGTCGCCTCAGGCTGGAAGGTTCTTCACTGTCTCAAAAATCCGATCTTATCCCGCAGCAACGTCTCCATTAACTTCCACTGTCAAACAATAAATCTCATTTGCAGGGATAAGTAATCTTCAAACCCAATGTAGCACTTTAAATATCACACATGACCACGGGTTTATTAAGATTGTGTGAATTATTTCAAACCATATTTTTCTCCTTTTAACGTGAATGCATTAAAAACTCGAGGGTTTTTAATTATGTCACGCTGATGACACATAGCAGCTTTGCAATGGCACCTATGCAGGCATTGTATGGCTGCTGACTCTCACTAAACATTAGTGACACCTAATCTAAACGATTCAGTAACTACTTGAATATCAACTTGCGGTCTGATTGAATGTCTCCTGCAAGACTAGTTTTACCCCCCTTGCATTTTTTAGATTTAACTTAAAGGCGTTCATCCACAAGATTGGTTTAGCTTATGATATTCTGGATCAAAGGGACACAATATATAGATTTGTTGTATGCTTATTGTTGTACATCAAGAACAACTGCGGATTTTATACTGGGAAAGATGTTTATATGCATCATCTGATCACTTGTTTTTATGAAGTGTACAACTTTTACCTCATTTTTATCCAGTTTATGATAATTAAACATCAATAATTATGAGCCATTAACAGAATAATATCGTCCTGTTACCAGTTAATACTTTTTCTACGACAGAAAGCTTCATTAAAGTGTGGGACAAGTTGAGTGTGGAATGATAAACTTGTGGAAGCTTTGCACTGTGGCTGATCTCAGCAGTCAGCATATTACAGGGGAGTTGTTCTTTAATTAGCACCTGGGAGTCATTGTGTTTTGCAGGTCATCTCTAATTGCTTGGCATGTTTGTGACAGAAAACGTAAATCTTGCGGAATATTTTTGATGGATTCAGTGGGAGTGGTCAAACCGCTAGCTTTACTTTTAGCTCCTTCTGACAAACTCGCTCACACACACACATGTTCACCAGTTCTCATTTTTGGGGAGATATCCCCGAGCGTGGACGGATGTGGATGGCTATCCCTCACTGATAGGGGGGGCCCCCTCTTCGCTGTCACCCTCTGTAGGCTCTGCGCCGCCTTCGGCCACATGCAGGTAATAGCTCTGATGAGAGCCCTCCACTTTGTTTCAGAAATAATTTGCCACTCCTGCCGCCTGCAGGGGCTGCGTGGTAATAAAAATGAATCACACCACTAACCTCTCCAAACCTGGCCCCTCCGTCCTGTTTTAACCCCTTCAGCTCCGGCGATGCCGTCCCTCCTCTCAGGCTGTTTGTGAAATCATTGGCTGTGGTCAAAAGACTTCTGTTCTAAGAGTTGTCTGCATTATACCCCTCATGTTAGCCAAGCAAGGCTTCCAGGTTGTTCGCAGGTTAGTAATGCTGGAACGCCTGCTCTCCGAAGAGATTTTCAGTCGGTTTTGCCAGGAACCCTGGTGGAAGAAGACTAATTAATTAAGACAAATGAATGACTTGGTCTTCCCATGTCCTTTCTTGCCTTTCTCTTTCTAAATGAAAGCCACAGGTCAGTAATTATCCCTGTGTGGGCGAAGTAGTACCTTGGTCGCTAATTGCCAATATGCCACTGGGTCTCAGGGCCATGTGGACGGAGAGGAAGGACTGCTTAACCATGCAGTTTAGTCACCGTGTTGTTTGGAAATCGTAATTATAAAAAAAGCCCCTAATTGCCGGAAAGATGAAGGATTTCAGTCTGTGACCGAGACTTAGAACCGCGCACTACATGAAGCAGTCTGCACACTTAAATGGGCCATGTGTTGTCGTCCCCTCAGCTTTGTGTGAGAGGCGAGGGTTCAGCAGGGGTTAACAGCATGAGCGTTTAAGAGTGTTAGTCTTTCTGGCACAAAAACGAAGCCACTCCATCATGAGGGGTCTGACAACCTCATTAATGTCACAATATATTCAGCTCATCCCTCTGCCTGCCTTTAGCACCCAGATGCTCTCCCATTGGCAATTCTATAGAGTTTAAAACCAAAAAAAAAAAACCTTTTGAATTCCGGTCATCTGTTTGGACCGCGCTGTGGAAAAAAAGAAGAGCTGTATCTCCACTTGTAAAAATATTTGTCTTCATTCTTTCGGAGCTAGTATTCTCAGGTTTACACTGTAACTCGCTGGACCATAGGAGGCCTTATTTAGCGCTCTTGTTGAGGCGTTTACTGCGTTGCTCCTTCATTTCTCGCCCTTAGCAACCTTTGATGCTTTGGGGCCCAGCTCTCTCTCTCTCTCTCTCTGTCTCTGTCATTCCCCCTGCATCCCCCTCTGTTTTGCTGCTGTCCCCTCTTCCTCCCTCTCTGCTCTTCCCTCCCCGCAGTTTGTGGAAGTGAAGCTGCTGGCTGCATGGGAATCAGCCGTATAGAAGTCGACCACCCCCCACTGGGAAGTCTGTTCAAGCTGGTCCAACCCCTGCCCCCCCTCGCCCCTGCACCTCCAACAGCATTTCTCCCCTTCACTGCATCTGTTTGATGTATCCACGGTGAATTTGGACGCTCATGGAGAAGTGGGAGGAGCCGGGGGGGAAGGCTTTGATAGTTTTGAAGGACTCGGTTTGTGTTTGAAAGATGGGCAAGTCGTGGGACGGACGTCCTCTTTTTTTTTTTTTTTTTTTTTCCTATGCACCGATGCACCTTTATTGCAGGCGGTCAGATTGGTCATTCTGTGGCGCTGCGAGCTCCACCTCCACCGTCTCAGTTTCCCTTCCCTTCCTATAAATTCCCGTTCGCCTTTTGTCTTTCAGGCTTGACTAATTATCCTTGTTTGTTCCTCTTTATTTGAATTCAGTCATGTGTTCTTGACTCCGTGGGCTGGGTTTAGGAGAATCATTCTGCCATTTGCCACTTAATTAAGTCAGGGTCAGAATGCATTGCTCAACAGAGAGCTGAAGGGACAGAGCTCTAATAGAATTATAAAAGAAGCCTTTCTCTACTGTTAAGGCTGCCTTTATCTCGGCAGGACCTGCATAGGCAAATGAAAGGGGACACCAGCTCTAGACAGGAATCTCATTTCCACTTGAAACTTCAGGGAGCATTTTGGTGTTTGCCCAGAATTTCATTCACTTCAAAGTAAATGAAAGTTAAACACTGTTTATGCTGCGGGATAACCGAACGATGGAGGAAGGGTTGTGACGGAGTCTTTTTAGATGAAAGAGTGGGGTGCTGGCATTTTTATTGGCAACTTTAAAAGCTCTCTCTATCCCCTCAGCAACAGTGAAATTTAGAACAACTATGCGCCCAGGCCTGGGTGGGGATGATCTTTCAAACCTGAGTGTACGTAAGTTAAGTTATTAGTTCATTTTTTTTAAATTCCACACACACACACACTCACACATGCCCCTAAAAGTCACTTTCTTTCCCACTCACCACCTCCCCTCCTACTTTATCCCTGCGCTTTAACGTGCTAAATCTGCAGATTTTTATTTTTCTTCCTCCTGCGGTGAGGAAGTGTCCTTTTCAAGAGTCTCAGTTTCCCCTCTGACTGTCTAAACCCGACCTCTTTGGATAGTTTTCTCTATTACAAACAAAAGAGAGAGGCGCTATTACCATTTCACTTCCTTTCACACCCTTTATTTCAAGTGGCAGCAGCTTGGGATTTTATTAAACCTCTGCTTGGCCACTTATGCCTCTCCAGCCCTGTCCTTTTTTTTTGGGGAGGGTTGACTTTTCAGGGATTTTGTTAAATTTGAAGCTCGGCATCAGCAGTGAATGGGGCCTTTTCCTGCAGGTCTTTAGGGCTGATTTTTGTAGTGAAGGCTAACAAAGTGTCCTCGGGGCTCCTTTCTGAGATGTTGACGTCTTCTTAATGGCTTTCCTCAGCCTTTTTGTTTCACGTCTTGGTGCTAACTTTATGCCTCATTTAGCTCATATCAATTCACTGGGCTCTACAGATTCAGCGTGTCATTCATGGCCAAGCTTCTCAAAACAAACGGCTCTGACTTGTTTTTATCCAAGCTTAGATTTTTGTAAAAGTTCTCCAAATTTCCCCCGAGGACTACAGTGGGAATGTAGCTGCTGTTTTCAGAAAGTCCTCGTTGTCTAAAGCACGCTTGTTTTCAATCAGTTCATCTGAAATAAAGGTGGAAGGGCTGGACAGCCCCTTCCTGTTCTGAGCAGTCTGCTAGTTCTAAGGCCAATTGATTTGCTAACAGGCTTGTCCACACATAATGACTGAGGATCGACGAAGGTCTTACACCATAAAACTCTGAACAACTACAATTGCCTGCTATTAGGGATGTATTGTTGGTCACATAATACCTCCATCCTTCAGAAAAAAAAGGTCCGCTCATGATTTGGTGAGCTGAAGGACTTTCTCTTATGCATTCTCTTTTTAGAACTTAACAAAAATCTAGCAATTTCCTTATTGTCACAGCTGTAAAACCACTTTTAGTTGTGGTTGAAGTTACTTTTATGAGCCGTTGGTGGTGTTTTTGCAGTTAATCAATTTTGGCTTGCTTCTTTTCCTGTGCCTCCTCTCCTCCTGTAGTTAGGAAGTTTCCCCATCTTGTTGCTCAAACACAAAGTTGGCTGTAAAGTGATTCTGGCAGCAGACGTATGAGCGTGAAAATGGCTGCTTTCTGTGGTTAGTTGGTAGTCCTGACACCTGACTGCTGGAGTATATGTACTGTAGCTGATAAAAAAAGAGGGAGTAATTTGGATCTGGTCACTAAATTATCTTCATGGAAAATGACTTTCGAATCAATTACACCCACATCATAGGAAGCTAACTTTTTTTGATTGTCTGTTTTCAGGCTGCAGAGCATTTTAACTTTGAAATAAAGCTTTAAAATGTGTGTCTTAACAACACTTTTTAAAGTTGCTATATCTCTTTAACTAAATAGTTCTTAAACAACATATCTTATGTGTTGCTTTGAGTCAACCAATGCATGTTTGTTAGCCATGTGGAGTTGCCTAAATGCTTGCTGGTACCAAGCACTGCCTATTTACCCAAAACTTGTCCATGGAGCTCAGTCCTTAGCCAAGCTCCCACCCCACACAGCATCCCCTCCCTTGTGCCTCCCCCACACAACTCCACCAAACGAGCAAAACATAACTTAAAAATGGTTGATTTTCATGATTTCATTGCAAAACATAGCATGATATTTACTTATATTTTATTGTTTCTTTGCAAAAAAGTAGCTTAACGTTGACATGAATGTATGAGAGGATGACTGGGAGATATATTACCAAGGTGAAACGACTTGTAAGTACCTCTGTCCTTGCTTTGGTTCTTCAGAAAACATGTTTTCCAGGTCCAACATGGGATTATTCAAAGAACCTTAAACTGTTTTCTGAGTTGCCATTTTCCAAAACAGATATAACAACTGAAAGTAACATAGTTACTTGAATATGGTATAGAATTGAACTATGTGCCTGAAAAATACATAATACCACCCCTTACCTTTAAACAAAGATCTTGAGCAATCAATTAACAGTCAGGTTATCTGTTGTGGATGACTCAACTACTACCATTCTAAATTTTGGCTTTATAGCTATAATATTCATTAAGTTAGTCATTTTTTAGTTTGCTGAGGCTGCTTTACTCCTATGGTTTTCTTCAATGAGTTAGATTCTAAAATTAATCAGTTCCAGATGCATTTAGTGATTATTTTCTGGAAGTTTTATTCAAATTTGACCAGGAGTTTGTGAGCTATTTAGCTGACAGACAAACATACACCTACACAAAGACAACTGCATGATTCTCTCACCTTTCATTGTGGTGGGCCATCATTATCACACTACTAAAATTACTAAAGTATGTGCTTGTACATAAAATATAATTTAAGTGCATTTTTTTTTGCATAATGTATTGAGACATTTCTTTGTCTAATTCTTTTGAATTGAATTGGATTGAATTGAACTGAATTTATTAACATTGCACCAAGCAAAATGAAATTAATTTAATTATTGGCCAAGCTTAAAATTAATTTAGATTAAATTAATTTTAATTAAATTAATTTTAATACCAATGTTAGTTCAGTTGACACAGGTGTGCATATCTTTATTAGCAAATAATACCTAAACATTTACTAGTCCTTATTATTGAATGGTTGCATTTAAAGTATTCATTAGCATTTAATGAGCCTAAAAGTTAGGTTCTTTATTTATCTACAATTAATTGTGTTATCACTCAGTGTTTTTTATAATTAAATATAAGCATCAAACTTTATTTGATGTGACATTTTGCTCATCTAAAAGGCTGAATTTTGCTAATAAAGCAGTTTGTTTTCCCCTTTATTATGATGAAATACAATTGAATGGAGTTAGACTGTCGGGTTGTACATGATGCTCAGCCTTGGCCCGTTGATAAAGAGTCCCGTGAGAGCCTTGTCACTCTAGCCAGCGTCACCGCTTCAACTGATTCGTACCAACCTTCTCTTTTCTGTCACTCACCCACAGATCCAAACAACAGGCTCTTTCTGCTCCCCTTATCACACTGACTGACAGGGTCACCGGGTTAGCACCACACTGGGCATGCTCAGTTATTCTTATATTGATATTGATTTTATTTTTTCCTTTTTCTGATTTGGACACTTTGTATGTGGGAAAAGAGTGATATGACGGGAAGGTGGGGGGGTGTCAAGATGGAAAGCAATAGATAGAATTCGGCTTCGCGATAGAGGAGGGATCCTTCCCTCTGTCTCCATTCTCTGCTGCAGGCTGGAGTGAAGGAGCCCCCACATCCAACCGTCTCTTTCTGGCTGCCATTCAGCCCCATCGATCTGACTCTGGGCCCAGCCACCCCAAGGGAGACGGAGGCTCTGAGACACACTGCCTCTTTTGTGGAAGGGATCCACCAGTTCAGACTGACAGCCGACAGTGCTGATAAAAATATGTCCCCCGCCTTCCTGTATTGTCCGCAGCAGACATCCTGTTCAAGATGTGTAACCTTTAGAAAGCCGGCCAAGCTCTGACTGCCATGCTGACGACCGTAATCACACCAAACTGGAATATTGCCCAGAGCACACAGCCTTTGGCATTCTTTGATCTCCCCAGCCTATCTTACTGTATTATTTCCCTTTGTGATAGACTGCGATAATGAAATCACTTTCCTGTGCTCTAACCATTTAAAAATGTCACTATACTTCAGCGAGTATCACAGGTCAATTACTGTAATGTTTCCCTTGTGTGTCCACAGTCTGTCTTGTGTATGACGCAACCTTTTTTAAATTATAGCCTCTAGATTCTTTTTGGAAAATCTCTAACCGAGGTGTGAAGTAGCTCACTGCATGTTCACCGTGTTTCCCTCCGCCTGACCTGCAGCCTCTCTGTCATTTCTCCGCAGGGAGGAGAAGGAGCGCTGGATCCGAGCCAAGTACGAGCAGAAGCTCTTCCTGTTAGGGCTGCCCCAGTCGGACGTTCCTCTGGGGCAGCAGCTGCTTCGGGCGGTGGTAGAGGATGACCTGAGGTTGGTGGTGTTGCTGCTCGCCCGCGGCACCAAGGAAGAGGTCAATGAGACTTATGGGGACGGAGACGGACGCACCGCGCTGCACCTCTCGTGTGCCATGGCCAATGTTGTCATCACACAGCTGCTCATCTGGGTAAGTTGGCTCCACTGAGCTTGGAGGGGAGGTTTCAGATTTGGACAGAGGTGTTTCGGGAAAAATAACTAATGGCCCTGTCACCCTGTAACGGTTTAGACAACTTATGCCAACTTCTGAATTTTTTTTTATGAATATTTTACTCATATCGGCTATATTCGATCTAAGTATGTATAGATCCAAAAGAGGCCTCCAGTAGATTTAATTTAAAAAAAATGAATGTTGCCATCTATATTCAGGTGCACAGTAAAAACCAGTGTTAAAATGTCAGTGTTAAACTTTTCAGAGTCAATTTAACTCCCCCTAGTGTTATTTTAGAACTTGCTGAGTAAACTGACATACAGTGTTGGTGTTAATTCACAGTGTTGATTTCCTCAGTGTTGTCTTAACACTGAACAATGTTAAATAATCTCCGCACACTGTTAAGTCTTATATAACACTTAACAGTGTTGTTATAAGTATTCTGAAAAAGCCCCGCCCTCTTCCACCTCATGTCAGACAGACCAGTATTTTCACAGCAAAGGATGCTGGGTAATCTTGTAGAACTGGTGTGTTTGCATGTGTATGACTACTAAAGAAGTTCATGAGTGTAAAAATGAGTTGTTCTAGTTAGTTGTTTTGTTCAGGTTTATCGGTTGATCAAGTTTAAGTTTGTGTTATTGGCCATAAATCGACACCTTGAGTGAGAGGTACTTCCTGGTGTGTAAAGGTCGACTCCATTACACTTATCCAGAAATTACTGTGTAATGTTAATGCAACACTAGTATGAGTTGATCTTAACTCTTAGGTGTTAAAGTAACACTTTCCAATTTGCTATGTAATGACACCTTTTAGTGTCTGATTTACACCCCTCTACTAGAGATGGGAGAAACGGCTCTTTGAAGGGATCCGGATCTTGGGGAGCCGTTTGTGTCATAGAGCCGTTCAAAAGTGCCGTTCGATTTTGAACATATTACATCATCACGTACAGCTACGTGATGACGTCATCCCATCGTGTGACTGGAACCACGTGTTTGTCGAGGGGAACCCCCCCTTCCCATTTCACCATGAGCACCTGTTTTCTGTGAAAAAGCAAAGAAGGTATTCGCACGAGGTATATGAACCTCCAGTGTTAACCATCAATAAATCAATGCAGTGTTGAAAAGCCTGAGAATCAGAGTTGATTTGTCACCACAGTGGAGTACCATTATTAACTGTGCTTAGCATCATACTTACTCTCATCGGAGGTATTTGACTTGAAGTGTTAAGTTTTATTAACACTGTACAGTTAGTCAGTGTTCATTTTTAAATTGTACTCTGAAATTTTAACACTATGGAAAGAGTTAAATTGACAGCAATTCAGATAAGGACCAAATAGATTCGGACACAGTGTTAAATTTAACTCTTTAAGTGTTGATTTAACACTGCAAAATGTACTGTGTGAATACACAAATTTCACAAAAAGTCTGATGATAGATCAAGTCACCTATATGTTACTCCACGTCTTCAGTGTGGTTCGCAGGTTACAGTATTTCCATCCTTCTTTCCCGCAGTACGGTGTGGATGTGAAAAGCCGAGACGCTCGCGGCCAGACGCCGCTGTCCTACGCCCGACGAGCCGGAAGCCAAGAGTGCGTCGACATCTTACTCCAACACGGCTGCCCCAACGACTCCAGCAGCCTGACCTCGGCGCCCGCGTCCAGCATCAGCCTCCGCAACCCCAACATCAACAACAACAATGCCCAGTGCGATCTCAACCACAGCATCAGCATCATGTAGAAGCCGGATCGCAACTGCAGACAAAAACACACACACAAACACTAAAAAAAAAAAGAAAGAAAAACAGCCCACCTGTGTCTCTTCTTCCTCCTTCCTGTTTCACACTGTGTAACCCAGAATCTGTACAAACAGACATATCAGGAGAGATCGACTTACTGTTCATATTTCACTGCGCTGCAAGTTTGGATTTGGAGATTGTGCGTGTTTTTTTTTTTTTTAATATATAGATAATTTTGTTTCTTAACTTTATTCCGTTTTGGTCTGAGACAATGATGATTAGCTTTAAGCTTTTGTGTTTGTTTTCTGTTTCTCTTGATAAGCATCAACCAAACAAATGTTGACTTCCTTCTGGCATTCATATCTCCCCTAAAAAAAAAAGCATTTCCCTAATGTTTGAACATTTCCTATTATGTCTTCCCTTCATTGTGATGTGAATTCAGCTTACATTGAGTAGAAAAAAAACCTCTTTCTTGCCTAAGCAAAATAAGAAAACTGTAAAGTGTAGTTGAATTGAGACAAACTAAATCTCTGTGTCTGCTTCAGTTTCCATAATGATGCATGTCTCCAACACAGCTATCAAAACTCTTGACATGTTATTCATATACAAAGGCAAAGCAATTATAGTTAAAGAGACCAAATGATTTAGACACTTAATTCGCAGCCAAATGGATTCCGATTGTCATAAAGGAGCTGATTGCAGAGTTCCCATTGGCTAAAAGCAAGTCGTTTTCTTTGTCACAATCCTTCAGTAAAAGTGTCCGCGCCTATGAAGGAATTAACAGGCAGAATGTTTTACAACCATTAAGCCACGTGGCTTTGTAAGCGTGTGCCTCTTCAATCAGAATTCATTCAGATTCAAAGGTTTGATTGTCGCTACGAATTTCTACCATTATGATCTCTTTGTTGGAATAATTTTAGGATTGAAAGGATTGTGTTGGTAATTGTTTCACAGATTCTCTAAAGTTCAGACCGAAAGATCCTCCTGTGGCAGAAAGGTTTAAAACTGGTACTCTACAGATCATATCCAATATCGTTGCTGTGAAATCCATACGTGGTACTGTCCGTCTGTGTGTGTGTGTGTGTTTGGACATAGTACGTTTCCATCTATGTCTATAATTGTACGCAGCAGTGAGCGCCGGGGCATTTCTGTTTATAAAGGACTTTAGAGAGCAAGACAGTGAAGATTCGGGAACATAACTGTGTTTTATTGTACAGATTTCTGTAAAGAAAAAAAAAAAAGTAGTTCATGTTCCTTTGCCTTATTCCTTACAAGAACTGTCCGACCCTTCTTAGATTTTTAGTCGATATAAAATAGCTGTGTTCTTCTCCTTAAGGCTTTCCCGTCCTGAGAAAAGTGTCTGTCTGAGAGCAGGGAGTAAAGAAAAACGCATTTATGTGACTGAAGAACGGGCTCTAAAAAGGGATGTCAATCACAAGATATTTATAGAAGGAAGTATAATAAGTTTTTTTATTTATATAAATGTACAGTATTCCACAGACATGGTAAGCCACTTCCTTCTTTTTGATTAATAATTTGAATACAAAAAAAAAAAGACTTCAGGTAGAGTTTTCAACTATTTGTAAGGTTTTGAAACATGTTGATTTTATTGGTTTACAAAGGCAGATTGTTTTTTTTTGTTTGTTTACAGTCCAAGTAATTACATGGTACCTAATCTGTAATATTTTTGTTGTTGCTTTAACAGTTTTATTATTATTATTTGTGGTTTTCAACTAAAAAAGATGTGGTTACAAGACGAAGCAGTGATACTGTGAAGGAGTAATTTAACTTTATTTTAAGGAGTAAAAGGCTGTGCCAATTCCTAATAAGGACTCCTTTACAATGATTTATTAATGCACACTTCATAAAGTGTCAACAATCGCTTATAAAACAATGTTCATACATTGAAGCAAGCTCACTATTTTTTGTAATTTACATTTTAAATATCCATATATTCCATGTAAGTGCTACGATACAAAGTTTGTTTTGGCAAAATAAAATAATTTAAAGTAAGCTGAGCAATAATCATTTGTTCGTTCAGTAAATAACATTTAATTGAATGAATAAATTAATATAAATGCAGCACTTGAGCTTGCCAAATAGAGAGGCTGTTTCAGAATGTGAACAGTGTTTTTTAAATGACTTGTTAATGCTTTATAAAGTATTTACCAACTCATATTTATAAAGCATTCATAATTTATTTTTAAAGGAGCCCTTGTGGCTTGGTACCAAAAATACTTCTGAATTTTACACTACCGCTCTTTTGCAGCCCGTCCTCCTCTCTGAGTAGAACCACATTTTATACACGACACTATAGGTAAACAAACAAAGCTTTAGTTTCTGAATGCAGAAATCTAAAGTAGCTTTTTGCTTCTGTTGGAAATATACCGAAACAAACGTCCAACCACAACAGCAGGAAAATGAAGTTTGAAGAAAGAAAAAAAGAAGTCCTAGTGCTTTTATTTTGAAAAGTAGTTCATTATGATTAACATCTTTTTTTAGGTGACTTCACAAGTATTTGTTGCCAAAGATTGAACTTTTCCTGCAGGATTTTTAGCCTTTAAATCAAGCGTTACTTCTTGAATGCTTGATTTTTTTATTTATATTTTTTTTGAAACCGAGACATATGATTGGCTCTCATGTCACCTTTTACATCCTGACATGGAGCCAAGAGGAGGAACAGATAATGTAGATTTATAAACCATTTGAAAAAGAACAAAATGATTAAAGCTTATTGTTAAATTCTGGCACTGTTCTGCCTTTTCACATTAGCTAAGATGACTGATTAGCTGTGTCTGTGAACAGAGGTGTAGCCGAATTGTGGTTTGGGTACTTTGTAAAGATTGAACAAAACTTGGATGTGTAAATCATGAAATTCTCACATTTTTTTGAAGCCTCAAAGAAACAGCCATAAATGTAACCTGATAATTTTTTTTTAATCTACTCGTACTGTACTGTGATATCAGCCTTATTTCTGACCTTTACTTGACCAACATATTCCACTGCGTACATTTCATTGTCCAGTGGGATGAGCTCAAATGTGTACAGTGATTACCGGAGTCCTTATTTACATACTTGATAGGAATAAAATAATACAAAAAGAAAAAAACATTAGAAACCTGCCTGTTTGAACCTACACACAATATGAAGTGTAAATAGTGCTTTTATCTAAAGGCGAGAACTTCCTGGAGAAACAAACTGAACTGGGTTTGGTCATCTTGGTCCATGAAACCACTTTGATATGTCTTTTTTTTTTCCTTTTTAGACAAGTTTTTAAGTCCTTTCTGTTGACATTAACTTAACCATCTTTTGGTACTTGTGTATAATGATGTACATTTGACATATTTATAATGCAGTATGTAAATATCTTTTTGTGTGTGTTTGTTTTCAGTTTATTATTATTTTTTTGTTTTTCCAGTTGTATTTCATTTTGTGTTTAGAGCGTGAAACAAGGCAAAGACTAAAGAGTAACATGTTGTAAGCTTGGATGCTTGGCTGACTGTTGACCTA
>JARVGW010000815.1:14099135-14110335 GCA_031762495.1 Anablepsoides rubrolineatus
TATTAGTAAACTTGTTTATTTGAAGGTATACAGCAATAGTTTATAACAAACTTATGACTGAGGAATGAAAGAAAAAACTTTAAATGAGACATTTAAATCATTCAATTTGGGTCTACATAAAGTGGAACTGCAATGCTTTGGTCTGAATTCCTTCTTATTGAATCTCCACAAACCCCTCTTTCACCCCTTTTCTAATGTGTGTTTCAAATCAACTAATTTTTAGGCTGCCTCTTTAAATCACACTCTGCCCACCATTCAGCTTCCAAAGTGGGGTTTATGACTATATAGCAGCACAAAAAGTTTTTCTTTACAAACTAATTAAAATATGTCAACAGCAGAAAACTAGAGCCAGAGTCTGACCCAGAGGAGAATGAAGACAACAAAATTAGTTAGTTGGTAAGTCCATCCCTTATTGCAAATACTGACGTAAAAAGTTCAGAAAACATCATACAAAATATTAAAAATAGAACGGGATGAAAAATATGTCTCAAACAGAGACTAAATACAATTTTTTTGCATAACTAGAGACTCCAAATACACAACAAAATGCATTTAACAGATAAGTAAAGTGGATTTTGCATGATACGTCCCCTTTAACTTGAACTTGGCTTGTGTATTCTTTAACCCAGATTCACCCTGAGACATGCTTATGTGAATAAATGGGTTAAAATTCATAGATTAAGTTCAAGTTAGAGTGATTTGAAATGTTGTCTTAAGGATTCTAAAATATTCTGGCTGTGTTGCACTAAGCTCTGTTAAGTGCAGCTGTAAGAATGTCACTTGCGCAGATAATGTGACCATAACTCTGAAATTATCTGAAACTTTTATGTATTGCAGTTCAGCAGTAAATAATTGTAATACATGTTAAGCTTTTCTATTTTGCTGTTATCTAATGTTGTAGCGCATCTGTTTAGTTACTATTAGTTTAAAGCAGTAGTATAGCACTCTTTGGCCTAGTTTTATTTGTCAGTTTTTTACTTTCAAATCTATGATTCCTGTTCTAAGTTGTATCTTTAATCAACCCTTAAGAAATCGTGTAAGAAAGCTATTTTATAAGTGACTGTCTTTCCAATCTACAGAGTTGATCAGCTCTCCTCTCTGCTGCGAACATAAAGAGTGATTTGATTAAGCTTTTCAGTTTTATGTCTTTAAAATTTGTGTCATAAATATTGCGAGTATTGGGAGTACCTTCATTTATATGTTTGTTTCCAAGCAGCGCTCAGGAGTGTCTTCATAAACAAAAGTTATTCATGGGAAGCTAATTGCTGTTGTACTGCTTGACAGAAAAAGCTTCAATGAGCTGGTTAGATATTTCTTTCTTTCTTGTTTTTTTTTAATGAATTTTGTTTTTCTACTTGTCAACTCGCTGTTCAATAAATGCAGTGGTCTAGAAACCTGAAATTCCTCCTGGCCAGGAATGAATAGCATCAAAATCGAAGAGTCTTTTTGATTCCCATTAATCATTGTGGCATGTTGTTTTGGAAGGCGTGCTTAAAGCAGTGCAAAGCCACTTTCACTATACCCTCTCAGTAGGCAGAAATGTGTTTGTCAGAACTTGGATAAGAACCAGTTTGAAATAATTGTGTCTGATAATAATCTCCAGCAACTAACTACAAATGCTTACTTCTGTAAGAGTTTAACTGAGTTCTTTATCTCCTTCCGTGGAGAAAGCTCATCCATCTTATTGTTTATTAGAAATATTTGAATGAGAACAAAATCATATGTTGATAATTTAGCACGTTGGATTAGGCTGATTACATCATGTTAGTTTTGTGTTGTTTTCCTATGTAAACAGTCACGACTCACCGAAACTTTCCTGAAAATATTCAGTTATTCAAATGGTACCCATAGACATGTCGAGAGAAGGATTTACATTGCAGAGGGTTGTGGGAGTGATGAGCTTTGACCTTGAATAAAAGATGGAAGAATTCATTAAGGGCTGGTTATGATGCAGTTTGGAAACAGAGCATTCAAAAGTGTTTTGCATCATAATGGATGGAAGGCTAAGGGGAGACGGCCACTTTGTATTTCAGATGCTATTAGCTGCTTTTCCCTCTGTATGATTGCAGTCAGGCATATTTAATCAGTTTCATGAAAATACTTTTCCTCCTTTCTGTCGCAATTTGAATTTCTAAAACACGTGAAATTTAACTTTCAGAAAGGAGAAAAGTCTGTCTAAAACACATCTAGATGAATAACAATCACACCATTCCAGACACTGTTATAAAGGAGGTGTTTGTGTTTGTCATTGTCAGTAACTCTAATAGTCACATTGCTTGGAGTGAAAGGCAGATTCAGACCTTTTTGTGTTTGGTGGAGCACTTTTCATGTATACAACCCACAGCAACACTATCTGTGTCTCCATGGAAGGATCATCTGAAAATGTGCGTCCTTCTCCCCATTTGTAATTTAGATTGCATATTCTCTCAGTGATAGCTTGTCAAACTGAATTGATTTTGACCACAGATAAAAGCCTGCCAATTGTCCATTAATTTGGAGCTGCATTGTCCTCCCCGTCCGCTATTGAATGGCAGAGTTTTCAAAATGTTGCTAGGCGTGAGAGACGGAATCCTCCAAACTGAAATCTAACAATGGAAATGGCATTCATAAAGATTTGGACTGTGCAGTAAAATGTGCCTCTATTGGTTGTTTATTGTCAGAGTTGTTGTAAAGGTCAACAAAGAATATGCTTACAGCATTTGGGTGACATTCTTGCATGTTTCTGTATATATCTGTTCCACCAAAACACATCCTCCTCTCGACACCAATTTAAAAAGGCAACAGTGCGTAATCTGGAGCCTGGAGCTACAAAGACAATTGTGGTTGTTGTAAAGCAGTATAAACAAATCAATATCTCTCCAGCCCTGAAAATGTCACACTTTTTGGCAGCCCTGACACTGTGGAAACAAGTCAACTGCAACAACAGTCAAATGTTTAGACACGTCACTCTTTGAGAAGTTTTCACTGCTGGCTATGTATGTTTTTTAGAACAACCTCAAAATGTGATGGGAAATGTGGTCAACTTATAAAACCTGGTTCTGACAATAATTGTCTTCAGGCTATTTAGTTTACATTGTACTTTTTCAGTTTTATTCATTTAGAAAAGAGATAATCTCAAATCTTGTTCCATATTAAATGCAGCTCAAGGGGAAATTCATGTTTTTTTTGTAAAAATTGAGGAAGTGTTATTTAATTATAATGTGTTTAAATATATATATTTATAATGTGTTTTGTTATAATGTGTGTACCATATCAACAATGTACAGTATATTTAGGAAAATGACCTTTACCCACAAAGATCTACTGTCTTGCTGGGACTCTTAAAACCCTTCATCAAATACTAAGTAAATGACACCTGTCTTGATGACAGACCATAGTTCACGATCAAGAGGTTGATTATCATAATAGCATGAATGTATTTTCTTTTTGTTCTTAAGCCTTGACAGGCCGCGACAAGCTATTCTTGGCTATAGATCTGCTCATTCTTACAGGGACTGTAAAATCAGTATTCATCATCACATTTTTGCAGGAGCTCAGTTTTTAAGATGAGAGTCATCTTTCATCTTTATGTCCAGATGACAGTAGGGTGCCGAGGGAATAAAGCATGGTTATATAGTTGAATCTGACATAATGTGACTTGTGGATCTATACATGGATAAATAACGTTTTTTCAAGCTGCGGGTTTAAACATTTGGAGGCTCATTGTTTTTATTAAAATGACCTACCTGAACCAGATGGGGGATGTTTCAAGTAGTATTGTTGGAGATCAGACACTGCATGCCAGCTTTGAGGTGGACCTTGGCTATTTACAGTAACTATCAAATTCAGCCAGAATAATGTCCATATTATGTTTAGAGTTCATTTATTTTCTTTACTCCAGTTAAGTTGGCAGAGTTAAATACTGCATTTCAGCTAATGTTTTAAAATTCTTCTAGTCCTTTGCACAATTTTTGTTAACTAAATTCCAATTAATCTCTCCTTTTGCTGGTATAATTACCATAAAATACCTGCTCACAGTAACTCTTAATTCATGCGAGCATTGTTCTATAATTGTATAAAGTAAATGCATGATTTTTTTTTTTTTTGATAAATACCAATTTAGTTTTCCTCTAAGTAATTAGAATCACTGTAATATTTCTGGAGGTAGATAAGAAATGTTTGAACACCATAGAAACTTGTCTGTTTGATTTTGAAGCATACTAAGAATGTTTATGCCTGTGTAAAAGATTAAGCACACCTGCTGGTTGGCTGGCCGGCTGTAGGGTGATGTGACAGAAACCCGGGCATGATAATGTTATTTTTTATCCTAAAGGTTTTTAGTGACTGAATTGTTGGGACAAACAAGTTCTGTTTTAAGGATATCAGATTAATAAATTACCATAAGGGCTTGCATTTCTTCTGTTTGTTTTTATCTTTTTGTTCTATTTATTGCTGCTGTGGATTGTACCTGGTGTGATCAGTGATCAGTGAAACACTTGGCATTAGTCACTACAATCTTTGCTTCCAAGCAGAATGTCAAATGTGCACCGACCTATACACAAATGCTAAGCAGGGTTGAAAATAGCTGTGGCCTAACATTAGAACTTCTGAATTTTAAAAGGTTAATTAAAGTTAAATTAAATAATTTAAAAAACATGGTTTCATATTTTAGAAACTGACAGCATAAATAAATTACCACCATTCTCCGATCTCATAATTGAGCAAACATTTTAGATAGAACATATTAGAAACATAACATAATTTGGCTTATGCATGATGGTTTATTATTTTTTTTGTTCATACAGTATTGCAACAAGTTTTATATCTGTCTAACTTTTGCTAAATACATGTCAGGTTGATCGGAGTTTGCATGAGCAGGTTTATTGACAGCAGACAGAATGTGTTGACAGAATGGAAAAACAATAATTCTTTCAATACAGTGAGATTCTATAGTAACTTTTTTATGCATTTTGAAGGTGTCCATCTCTGTTTGGTACTGAAGAAATAGTCCAAAATTATTGAGAGCTTTTATATTGAAAACCTAACAATTGAATGATTTGCTCGGTATAAAGATGAAAAACAATTCTAGGTATATTGTTTTGGTAAGTACAAGTGTTTTATCATTACATATGTCATACAATTATTCTAAAGTTGATTTTCTTGCTGCAGGTAGATATAAAATCCAACGAGAAAGGCAACACTTTTGTTCAATAATTTTAAAGATGATGGTTGAGTTAGAGACATATAAGCGCCCACCAGTGTATAAAGCCCTGTCTCCATTGTCCAGTCTCACAATTTTCAGTTCATGTTTGTTTGGTTCTGCTCAGGTGTGTGTGTGTCTTCATGTGTGTGTCCCTCACTCTGTGGGCATGATTGTGGGCGGCTCGTCAGCATTAGCATGTGGCTTCAACAGTTGTGGTGAAAAAAAGAATAATAATTTGCTGTTTTATGGTCCAGTAATTGGACTTTTTTTTTAATGATTTGTCACAGCACTGTTTAAAAGTGCGTGTATAACCAGGGGTGGCCAGTTTGTCTGAAACCTCATGGGAATTATCTCATTTCAGACCACTCCATCCAGCTCAAGCTGTATGCGCTTGTCTCCTTCATCTCTCTCCAGAAAGAGTTTGCTGGAAGAGTTTGCACGTTCTGCCCCGGCTCAGCCAGTCCACGTAAAGAAGTCTGCTGGCATCAAAATTGTAACCACGCAATGATCGGTTCTACCTGTTTAGAAACAACTCAGAGGTGGTTCTGAGAGTGCGATTGGAACCAATAACAGAGGAGGCCGAGGAGAACTGCATACAGGCATGCCTGTGGAGAGGGGGCCTAACTGGAATGAGTTCTTGGAACACAGTACATAAAGGCAAATGTGAATAAATGTCACGAGCGGATATGCTCAACTGTCACTTAAAATTTTATATACAGCAAGTAAGTAACACTTCACAATGCTGCTTCTGAAAAAGTAAAATTTTCAGAGCTAGAGCATCTGACACTTCCAGCAGCCACTGTGCCATCCTGTTTTGTGTTAAATGTATGTGGGCTGAGTTGCGGAACAAAGCTAACCTTAGACTTCAGCTGAACGGAAGACATCTTTAAAAACGCATCATTAAGCCAACTGGATCTTTGTACTGAGCTGCTATACCTGCTCTGCAACAGCAACTGATACAGTATGTGAACACGGCAAAGGCAAGTGACAGTGTCAGGAGAGAAAAAAAAAAGCCAGAACAGACGTTCGAGTGACTAATCTTTCATGAGTTTTTGAAGAGCTAGTGAGCTTTGAGATATTGACAGAGTGAAACAAACAGACACATGCTCGGGAAAATCAGAAACAGAGGGAGATTGGTGAAAACAGTTAAACCTGAGCACACCTAAATCCAAGATTACTTCATATCAAATATCGTCTTGTCCTTGTTATGAGAGAAGTTTGAGTGAACATTTGCAAAAGAATGTTTTAGTCAACGTGCAGTGTTGTTACCTCAAATTACACACAGTCATTTTAAGAGTTTAAAAGCCAAACACAAATAATTTATCAAACATGGCCTGTCACTGAAGAGTTATGCTGGCAGCAAATAGATATATTATTTCCCCCAAGTTACCCATCAGTTTGTTAGGATAAATTTATAGGGGTGTTGTCTAAATTTTCAGGATTTACAAGCAACAGTGTGCTCAGCTTTCTGAGAAAAAAAAAGTTTATGCAGACAGAGCAGCTACTGGTTTTAAGAAGAGCCAAGTCACCACAAAGACAAGATTTAGAGCTTCAGTTAATAAACTGTCTTTTTTTTCTAATCATCATGTCAAAACCCCTGCCCCTGGAACTGTAAGATTTAAATGAAAAAAATATATATCAATCTCATGTGTTTCTTTATAGTAGGAAGAAATAGCCATGCTAAAACAAGAATAAATCTGTGCTGCTGAATGTCACAGGAAAAAAAGTGGCTTTTCTTTTCAGAGGCTTTATTTACAGTTGCAAACTGGATCTAAAAATAAATACATGAAGCATCAGAAAAACTGTGGGTGGCAAAAGAAGGAAAAAGTCATATTTGCAGAAGTATATGGTTAGCTTTTGTAATCGGTCTGAATCAACACCGACTTTTCAAAAACAAAAACATGTAACTTTATGGATCTGTTTGAAGTAGGCACTACAAGGCAGAAGTGTTTTTATTTATCTCTTTAAAAATAACTACAGTAAACATTCTATACCATGAGGATCTACAAGTTGACATTTATTTGTTTTGTGTGTAATGTCACTTAAATTAACTGATTATTAACTGATGATGTGAGACTTTATTTCCCTATCTTTAGTCTTCAAAATAGTGCCTCCTTCAGGCACCCTCCTGCCCTGAGCACTTTTATTAAATTCATAAATGTAAGCTTCAACAGCGTTGTGGACATACACAAGTCCAAAAACGAATCAGGCTTCGGATCGCCCCACCGACACACCATTACATCACTGACTGCAGGTGAATTACAGCAATCCATTGATGTCTGTGACCCTCACTTGAACCCTGCTAGGAAAGTAATACATCAAACTCACAGCAGCAGAGCACTGAAGAAATGTAATGGGAAATTGTAAATAATTGTATCATTTGATTTGTCGTAATTGCTGAATAATTTAATAATCTGTGCTTAACAAGTTTTTCTGTTGATTTGTGGATCCATCTCTCCTAACCATGACTTTTATTGTTTTGTATGTAAGGTTGTGTACACTGCCTCTCATTTTATGTGAACTAAAACATTCCACCAGCCCTCACCAACATAACACAGGTATGACAAATCAATGTATAACTAGAAAAAAAATATATTGATGAGGTTTTTGGAAGGTTGAGAGTACATAGCTAGACTGTTTTTTTTCTTCTAATCTAAGTTGGCTGTTATTGCTTGCTGAGGTTTTTTTGTGTGCATGATAGGTGCCCAAGATTGTTTTGCATCAAAACAGACACCCATGCAAACAAACACAAGTTATTACAGCCTAAAGCCTCTGCAACAAAACAACAGGTCAAATCTATTATTCTTCAATATCACATCAAAATAATATAAATAAAAGACATAAAGCTACAATCTCTGCATTTCTCCTAACTTCTTTGCTGTAGCAAGTGATGGTGATGCTGAAGCTTTCTTCATCACTTGATTTCAGAGCATTTGTATAAATTTCTGAAAGAAGTGGCATTGGATTACAAAGATTCAAGAGTTATTACAAAAAATATATTTTTTGTTATAAATCTATAAGCAGAGTAGTTTAAAACTGCCATCAAATATTCTGAAAGCAGATTAGTATCATCAACAAAAACGTAAACACTTTGTTGAGCTAAAATGCCTTCAATGAAATATTATAACAAACCGATCAATAAGCTTTTGAGTAATCCTGCTAACAGATGCAAAAAACAAACTCTACTTACTACACAACCTCATGGGCAAAATGGAATGAAGTTGTCTGTGCTTCATTACCTCCATCGATAATGATTTCTTAACCATGACCAGTTATTGACATCACCTTTATTCTGACTAAATGACTTATTCGTAATTCTTTTGAATTAATGATGTAGACCATGCTGTCAGATAACCTATTTAAAACTGAAAGCTAAAAGTTCTATTAAACTAAAACATGACAAAGAGCATATGACTCATTCACTGAGGTTCAGTCTGCTGATGTTTGAAAATGTTCATCTCTGTGGACTAAGGTTCAGCAATATCCCTTAAAAAAAGGATTTCTAAAACTACATACTACAAACAGAGGGTAATCCATTTAACTGCTTACGCAGTGCCATAGAAGATTAACAGGAGACAATGTTGCATTTTCAAAACAAGAACTTCTGCATGGTTGCTGTTGCGTGGACACAATGAATGGCCTTGCACCTTGTTTTTGCATGAGTGCGTTTTCCATTAATGCGTACCAGCACAATGAGGCAGGACAAATGAATATGTCTCTGCGTAAATTGATTCTGCATTCTACATGTTTAGAATGTTCATTAATTCCCACCCAGGCTTGCCCAAAGGTTGAAAACAGGCAGTGACTTTAGTCCCTAACATTTAAAACCACAGACGGAACTGAAACCATCACAGCTGTCGTTAGCTTGATTGGGACCATTGTTGCATTAATATTAAAAAGTGGTCCCGTTTCTTTACTTGTTTGCGTTCCTGGCTGTTGTGGTTTATCTTCTCTAGGATTGGACTACTAAAGGGCCTATTAATGTATACTTGATCCAATGCCGAACAGTCAACACGCCGTCGTTGGAGGAAGGTGAATACTCTAAGCTGCAAAGAAAATTACACAATTTTCATCACGCAACTGCGACAATGAGAGCGAACTTCGGCAGGTCGAATGAAGTATGTGGAGGCCTTAAATACAAGGTTTTGTTCTCAACATGTATTGAACTAGTAAAAACCAGTAGTTGCATTTTAAAATGAATTTATTTGTGCTTCAGCAATCTTTCAAATATGTTTGTCCTTAAGTTTTTAGCTCCACCTTTCCTTCATTAAAAGCTTTTAGTTTTGCTATTTTATGTGCTTCTTAGGATCTGTTTGTTTTATTTGTCGTTTTTACAACTGTGGCAAATAATATTATCTTTCACAATGCTCTATTTTAGGGTTATTGCTCAGTCTAATATATCCCCTTTCAGGGAGATTTTACATGGGTGGCACCATTCTTATCCCTACAGTGCATGGATTACATATTGCACCACAATTCATTTTTGATTATTTAAGCTGCAGTATTGAGTAATACATGTCAGGTCAGTAGCCTTTAAACACCACAGTATTTGCAGGAATCCAATCTTACCGTGCCACGGACAGAAATAGATACACCATCACAAATAGGCTCTGCAGTGAGTTTATTTCAATACACTGTTCCAGACTGTGCTCTGGGAACATGATGCGTTTACAGAAACAAAACTGTTAGATAATGTGAAAGCTTGCTGTCAACGGCCAGACAGAAGGTCTCACCTCTGCTGTGGGAGTAACGTATTACTCCCGCATTCCTTAGCTTTCTATCCTGGTGTGTACCATCTGTACTGACATCTGAACTTCAGTGCAGCACATTCATGCAATTTTAAGTGTTGGGATCGTTACATAATCAATATAACCCCATATATTCAGTATTACAGGAAGGCCAATTTTTGCAACAGTGGTTCCTTATCCCTGGCTCACTAACTAACTAAAAGCAGGGCTGTGAAGCATTACTGAGCAGCATTTTGTGCCATAATTACAGTGAACCTATCACAGTGTAGGTAGCTGTTTCTTTCCTCTCTGGGATAGTGGAGACGTTCAGTGGAAGGGGACATAAATGATATTTTCATATATTAGCTGGGACTTTGGGGAGGACTTCAGGATTGTCCTTTTATGAGCTTGTATTACCTGCTGCTTTGGAACTTGTCGTATAGGTGTTGGACTCATCTGCTGTATTTTTCCACAGTTGATCCACCTCTCAATAAATTATGATCACTTCTAAATACAATCAGATGTAATATGCCTCTAGCTAAATCTACTCATTAGCTGTGAATAAATATTAGTTCAGGTATCTTAAAATAATTGAATAAGTATTCACAAAATTAATTTAAAAAATTTAAGAACATAGTTTAGTTACTGAAATTTACATAAATGGTAAGTTTTAATTGCTAAACATACACATGTGCTGCAAAAATGACCCCATGCATGCCTGAGAGTGTCACACACAAAAATGCGTCATTATCACATGGAATTAATTGTAGTAATTGCAAAGTGGCAAATAATGAATGACAGTTTTACTAATGCTTATGTGCAGACAATATGATTTTGCACAATCCTACTCGTGACCACGCATTAACTATTTCATGGCTCTAAGTCATTATATCATGGCCAATTAATTTTTTTTACTAAAATCACTGGACAGGCTCTGTAATGGACAAATACCTTTAGAGGTAAAATAGAAAAAAATAATGTTAATGTTAATAATGTTTCCTCTTCTCTGTCTATAATAACTATAGTCATCATCAGACTTGTACCATCACACCTGCATGGAAGAAACCCAATTATTAAACAAAGTTTTATTGGCTCTCATGATGATAACCTGTCTTTATTAAATTCTAAATTATTCACCATTATCTGCTTCAATAGATGAGAAGCTGATATGTTGGCTTATAAGAAATGCTTTTATCTTTCCAGTGTTGACTAAAATTGTCATGGTCTGTGTTTATTTTCATTAGTTTTTCAGTGTTTTCTGTCCCCTGTGTGTCTCTGCCCTGCTCCAGCC
>JARVGW010000815.1:14114810-14151518 GCA_031762495.1 Anablepsoides rubrolineatus
GATTGCCCCTGCAGTTAAAACTTGTTCTGTAAACTTGTTATCCTTGTTCCCACTCCCTGCTTGCTTACAATAAAAGATGAGGCTTTGCACACAGGACCTCAGAACTCATGAGAACTGGCAGATACTGCTCGGTAATCGTGACTTCTCCTTTTGCAAAAGCATTGTCAGAAAATTTATACTCTTGTCTGTGATTCTTTTATTTAGGTTTAAAAATACCTATCAGCTCTCATTTAAAGATGAAAATATTAATCATAAGCAATTAACAAAAAAATACATATCTCTTTTTCTTTCCTCTTACTTCTGTAACACTGTTGTTTTTATTTATTGATTTGTTCATGTTTTCATTTTTCTTTTGTCTGCTGGCCAATTAATGTCCCTTTTTGCCTCTTATTGGCCTCACCCGCGGGAATATTTAGCAGCATAATATAAAAGTGCTCAGAAGCAGTGTGTATGTCAGATCTATAATTTATATTGATTATAAAGTTACCCTAACGCAACAAGGTTAAACTTGAACGTTTACTATTTGTTTGTAGATCTGATGATTTTAAGCTACACAGCTGTTCTTTGGCTGGCAGCAGCTGTTTTGCTAAATCAATCTTCAGATAGAAGAAATCATATTTTAGGAGTTTTGTGGTGTTTCTGAACTGTTATAAGTTTTGTTGTATTTTGATAAATTACATTTGGATCTGCAGTTAGCCCACATTTCAGAAAACTTTGCTCCAACATTTGTGGCAGATTGTGAACATACTTTTTAGCCAAGAATAATTGGCTGACAGTGAAAACATCATCATTTGTGTACTAGATTTCACATTTTAATAAATACAAACAGAAGCAAGACTTTGGTCAAGATAAGTCTACAACCAGTTAAAATTTTTCATCTGTTTTCAATCCTTATTAATTGTAGTCTATAACTACAGTTATTGGTATTGGATTGATATGTCACATTTTTCTATTTATTAACACAAGATTTTCATGAATGACATTTTTTTCCTCACAATCTTGGTAATTAGCAGGAAGAGATGATGAAACTTTTTAATGCCTTGTTTTTTTCCTGGTCATGTTGTATTACTTTCTTACATCAAGCCTTTGGCTTTAAGTGAAATGTTCTCCTGAATGAAAGAGGCATTAAAGAAATAAATGTTGGGTCTAAATGGCCTTAAAGCAACTTTTTTTCCCCCTCTTTTTGAACTCTGCTCCGGAAGCTGCAGGAATGAAGCTATTTACCCATTTCTTAGATGGATGTTTTGAAGATGCAATGCTAAAATTACTAAGCTAATTACCTGATGACATCATCTGATGTTTACCAACATTTTTAACAGACTTTACTTTTGTTCTGTTTGAAATCGTTGGCACGGACTTTAAGTAGCATCATAACAAATGAGTTACCATTCAAATGGACCTTTAATGGTCCCCCAGCCATTCGTTTATCTTTCTCTAAATTTGCACAGGCACCATTTTAAGTGCAAGTGTTTTAATGACTCTGGGTGGTTTACAGCAAACACACTTTTATCTGTTCAATGCATTTTTTCGGTCTGTGATTTGGCACGCCAATCTGAATTGCTAGTGCAGAAGCTAATGCAAGGGTTTAAAATGCAGAATAGAAAATCAGCCTGAGCTGTTTCATTATCTTAATGAACTCATTATGGGTCTGATAATTGTCCTCAGTTGGCATCACTGATTGGAAACTGTTTATGAGCGATATTTCACGAGTTTGTTTTCCATTTCAGTATGTATTTGTACAAGCATCATTGTAGCATTTTGCTGCTGTGATGACAGATTCATTATAGTTGTTTACGTGTCTTTGATCATAGCGCCGTTTCTTCAATTTTCGTTGTTAAAACTGTAAAAAGAAAGGAAAGGAAATAGCTTAAATGGAAAATTGGAGCATGAGCCCAGATTATCAAAGGACATCAGGCTTGGAAACAAAGTTGTAGTGGTGATTCAAAACAGGGATTTTCAAAACAAAGCACACATGAAGGCTGTCCACAGCATGTTGCATTGATTTAAAGAGACTTCCAACTAATTAATAAAGAAAATTAAACAAACAAGTGCTTGTTGAATTTTTGGAATAGAAGTTACACGCAGCAGGTGATTTATAGATTTTTGTACAACATTAATCCTTGGAATCGCTTTTGTGATGTTTCTTGTTTCAGACTTCTTCCAATAGTGTGTCTGGGCAGTTGCAAAACTCAATTAAATCGCTGTTCCTTCTGATTTGCCAGGTTTAAGTCCATCACCATTCAGGCTTGTGACAGACTGCTCTTGTAAAGACCATTTTTACTAAAAACTTGTGTCTCTTACCCTCTATAGACAGCTCACATGCAGTCTAATTAATTAAACCAATTTCCTCACTTGTCTGCAAAGCCGAGTCATTGTGAGAACTTGCCACATGCATGTGAGGACCCGTGCCCTAAATTAAAAAGATAATGGCTTGTCAGCAGAACATCTACATATTTGACATATTTGATTGCTGCAGATTTTGCTCAATATTATTTAAGCATGAACTGATTTTTTCTCCTTTCTTTTATGTCTTTATCTGTTCAATATCTTTTGCTGTGTCATTACATAGTTCAATCAATAAAACAAGTGTTTTCAAATAAGTCTGGCAGTTCAGCTTCTCCCTCCTGGATTTGGTGAAAGTCCCACATGCTACCAGCATGTTCTGGCAGAGTGGAGCTTGGCTTGTAGCTGTGGGTGAGAAACAGCTCCTTCAGCCAGCAGGATAGCATTCTCCTCTCCTTCAGTCTCGCCAAACTGCCTCCTGGCAAGAGCCTCCTACTGCATTGCCACCTGGTCTCATGATGTAGGTCTAATCCCAGTCACAGACCCATCCATAAGGCAGCCAGGTTTCCTTACGAAACTGTAGTTTTGCCATCAGACCTCAGCAAGAACCTTGGCACCAGCCTGTATGAATAAATGGACATCAGAGCCAAAGGTTTAGCTAATCTTCTTTGTTTTGGTGTGATTAAATTACAGGCTTAAATGGGCAACCTAGATTCAATTGTTAAAATGAAATAACTCCAAAGTATAAAATAACATTTTCTGGTGAGGTATCAACTACTTACAGCTTGCAGATAGGTGTTTATTTTTGTACAATAAAGGTACTTGAGCCAATTGCATGCTCTAAAACAGCCAAACAGGGAGCCACATATTTAGTTATTCAGTTTGAGGACGGTTCAGTCTGACCTTTTTAAATAGAATTTTCCTTAAGAGCTGTTGCCACCGACCAGATTTAAGTCCTCAATCTTGCAGATGTAAACTCTGACATTCAGGGCCCTCATGTTTATCTTATTGATTCAGCAAACGTCCAGCACAAAATGGGATGCGTCAAGACTCCCAGCCCTCCCCTAACCATTTTTCACCTCTTAAGGAATGTGCGGATAGTGAATGCCAATCGTATGTGATATTTAAACAGCCATAACATTTGCCTAAATCAAACAGCCATCGCCCAAAGGATGTCGCTGTTACCAGCAGCATGTTAAAAGCCTGCTGTTGATTAGTGTTTGTAATTTGCCTGCTGTCTTGAGTGAGAATGCAGCACATTTGCCGTATGCTTGGAGGCGAGTAGGCTGCTGTCAGAGGCTCCATAAAAGCTCCTGTTGCTGGTTATATACAACCATCAATTAATTCACCCAGAATCTGAATAAAATACAGATTAGCTTTTGAAAAGGTTGCATACATGCTTATTTAATATAACAAAATTTAGCAAATGTGTAATCTATTATTAAACGTCACTACATTCAAAGAACTGCGTGTCCTTTTATTCCTCTTTTAATATCATTTTTACATGATGTATCTAAGTGCTATGATTGTCTAAAGAACAGGGTGTCCAGTCCTGGTTTTGGGCCACCATCTAGCCTGTTTTAAATGATTCTAAGCTCCAGCACACCTGATTTGAATGAATGGGTGATTATTAGGCTTCTGCAGAACTTAAAGAGGTCATTTAATCATTGAATAAGAAGTGTTGGAGTAGGGAAACCAGTAAAACATGCAGGATAACAGCTCTCCAGCTCCATGATTGGACACCACTGGTCAAAAGCATTGTCATGATTAACCCTTCTGAGCTGAGCTACAACTGCAGAGGATTGTGCATAAATTATTCATAATTTTTATGTTTTGCAGACCTAAAAGACTGAACTCATAGGTCAGTTATAGTCCAGAGACCAGTGCTATTCACTAGTCACTTATTTTACTCAAATGCTGTACTTAGGAGCGTGAATTTATTTTTATTAAAGTTTTTTTGGTTTACTTAGAAAAAATATTTAAAAGGCAATGTGCTTTTTTTGTTTTACAACTTTTTCTGTTACTGCACCAAAGCTGCAAAGGTAAGATTAAACCTACGCATAAATGTTTGATGAAGTTGTTAAGAAATGAGTCATCCTGCAGCATAAGCAATCACAATATAAAGGAAATCTGCGGCACAGAAATACTTTATTTACAAATTTATTAAAAGATGTAAACAATGGACAACTTGTCCATCCAGCCTTCCACTATGGAGCCAGAGTCTGACCCAGAGCCAGAGGAGCATGAAGAAGTAGTTTATGTATTTTCTGGTTTATGAAGAAGCAAAACTAGACTTCAAACTTTTGCAAGTCTTGTCTGTTGATCAAAGGAATTGAATTATTCATTTTGAACACCCCTTTATTGATCTAGGTCAACGGTTTGCATGCTGTGTTGAGATTTCAAGGTGACCAAGTTCTATTTGTTAAGCTGCATCTAAAATAAAATTAAAAAATAATCACAAACATTAAGGCATGAAATTCTGTAGTTTCTCATTTTTTCATTCTGTGAACAAATTGCTTATAAACCAAAAGAAGATTAGCAATTAACAACAAAATTTGGGGAATTTCAGTAGCTTTAGAAGTATTGCCAGTAAGAATCACAGCTGAATTTATCCCCTCATCTTTTCTTCAAAGAGTGGCATTACTTTTTACTTACCTGTAAACAATTAGTTATAGGTCACAGTGTCAGATTTTGATAAGAGCCTGATGAGGACTTGTTTGCTCTTCCCTTTTGTCTGGCTCTGCCAAGTGTCCCCACAGAACAAAATGATGAGTCATGCTGCACACTTCTCCTTGCAGCCCACACTGTGGCATGAAGAGAGAAGCTACACGTTCACGTCAAGGCTAAAGAAGTGGGTAAACTCAACCAATTTCCCATAGTTGCACACCATCGGGGGATTATATAGCCTAGGGAGCACTACTGCTTTTTTCTCAGCACTCTCTCGCTCCATCAGAGTCACCATGATCAGCCTTCCAGCCAAACCCAGCTGGATCAAAGCACCAGAGGCACTCTCCCTTTGATTAATAGAGTTCCAGGGTGTCTAATTAGGTTCTTTGTGTACCTTGACTTTCAGCTAAATTGCACCAAATCAATTTTGGGAGGTTAAAGCAAAATCTATAGTTTTTATCTCGTTGGCTCTGCTCCATAAAATGATCAGTTTTTGCACAATCAAGTCATCTCCTTGTATATTTATGAACCTCTATTATTCCCTTAATAATTGTTCTATTTCAATACTGTATGCATAAATTTGATGTGCAAATGTCGGACTGCAGAAATCAATATCCAATTAAATTTGCTGAGTCTGTGCTCAAAAACCAGTCGCACAGTCTCACACGAGTATGAGGATTTTGGTACACTTCAGTGGATCTGGCTGCAATCGTTGTCCCCAAATGTTGCTAGACAAAAAAACAAAACAAAGAAACAAAAAACAGCAAGCAAATGACCAAGCAACTGCCTTCTGCATTTCCCCCTTGAATCACAAGCAGACACAGTTTAAGAAGGTGCTGGAGCTGTTTTTATTATGTCTCTCTTGCTATATTGCAGTGTGGACTGGTGCTGAACATATGTAATTACATGAGCTTGTGTACGTGGAAGGCAAAAGGAAATAAAAGACAATTATGATTAGAGAATAGTGTTTTTTTATGTATCATGTGAAATATGAGGATCAAAAGCAGCCAAGCATTAGTTTTGCTGCAGTTTATGAAATTTGTTTCATTTGTTAAGTGGTGGTGCAGAAATAACTGCACGAGGTTGTGACACACCCAGACAGAGTAACGATTGTGTCTGAGTTTTTTTTTTTTTTTCAGTCTGACCTGAGGGTCTGCTCTGTTTACAGACATGCTTCGAATCGGTGACCCTGACTGTTTCAGGAGGCATTCAGTTTTGATTTCAGTCCGTGTTGTGAGTATTTCGTGGTCATTCGCAGGTTTCTTTTGATCGTCACACAGCTAGGGAATGACGGCTTAACGTGAACACATGAATCCTGGGCAAACTAGCTTATTTACACTTCGTGTTTTAATGTCAAACCTTCAATCAGCTCCATTTTCACAGATACCATAATCTTATTAATGTTGTCAGTTGAGGCGATGCATTCCCCAAGGTGAGAGCTGCATGGCATTCAGAAAAGCAGAGTGCAGTGGCCTCAGTTGTTGATGGATGAGCGAAGGGATTTAGCTTCCCATAAGCCTTTTTATCAATATAACTCGCATCTGTAAAGCCACCATTTTCACAGTGTCAGTCACAAATGTACAATGAAGTCAAGTCTATTGCTTATTAAATCCTGTAACTGCTTTTCCTACTGTCAGACACAGACCTTTGTATAAAAGCAGCTGCAGAACTGACTTCTTTCATGAGTGTAGCTGTTCATCTTGCCTTTTTGTTGTTAAAATATATAAAAAAAATAGTTTTTCTACCTACAGCAAACTTGGCACAAAAAGTAAGGGAATTTGTGTTAGTAGATTATTTCTTTGTTATAACAATGCTTATTGGCAATAAATTGTATACCATTAGACATACCATTAAATTCCCTTTTAAATGGCGCCACATTTGTAAGGAACATGCATTTGTGGGATGAGCAGTTATGCTGAGTATGTGGGTTGCACACATGACTAATTTGCCACATCTTCTCTGCCAAAAAGCTTATTTTGCCGTTACTATTGACACTTGTTTTGAACCTCTGGTACCCCCAGGTGCTGCCAATCAGGTGCCCAGGATAAGATTTATTGCCAAGAAGCATTGTTGTTGTGCTAAGTTTATTGTGAAAGTTGAAAAGTCAGTTAGGTTGCTGAAGCTTTTACATTTTTATCCACTGTTTGGGTCTTCTTGAAATGAGGTAGTCTTTCTAATACTACGGACTGAAGTAGCTGTTGTTGCAGCTTTCAACTCAAGACTGTGGATCTGATGACCTTAAGCTGAAAACCCAATCAAACCACACAAAATGCATCATTTTTAGACTACTTCATTGCCAGCTTTTTGGGTGAAATCTAGACTGGCAGCTTTACTATTTGCAGGGTTAGCATGAGTTATTTTCTGTATGCACAGAGAACCACTCTGTATGCTCACAGTCATGGACGCATGCAACAGAATGGATATTACTATCATTAAGACCTATTTGTGTTTTTTAAATGATTATATATATTTTTTATTATAGGAGATAAAAATGGAGCACAAGCTGACAGTTGTTATTTTTCTCTCACATACAACAGAAAATTGTAACACATGAGCAGGAGTAGTTATAGTTCACTGCTGCTGTCAAAAGTAGATGGATGGAGTCAGAAAGCTACAGTAAACAGAGAGAGACAAACAGAGTCTCAGGGACAAATACGTGCACAAATGCTCTCAGAAGTTGGCTAACTAAAAAAAATTACAGTAACAAACCCAAGTTCCTTCCTTGTTCTCTATTCTTGATGTGATTGGAGGCACTTTCACAAAAACATTTCTGTGAATGTGTCCAATCCATCTCAGGTCGTGCAAATCATTGATGGATCTGAACACATTCCATGCAGGCCTGAGCATTCAGAAATGCAGCAAAAACTAACAGAGGCATGGAGCAGAACTGAGGCTGATGTTAACAGTGTGTTGAATAGTAACAAGGGATGCATTAAATAGTAATTACCTTTTAAGCATCTGCAAACATACAGGAAAGCTCATTTACGTTACTACCTCTATAAATCACACCAAGGTGGAGAAAATGCATCTAAGACCTGGCTAAAAATGTTTTGTGGAAAGCATTTCATCAAAACTTTGTCATTCTGACAGTGTACTGTCATGCCCTGCTTCCTGTGCATGCTGCCCTCACACCAGTCTGAATATAATTTGTAGTTAAAAGTCATCTCACAGGTAATATGCTCTGCTTTTTTGCACATGTAGGAAGGTGGAAAATGTAGACTGTGTCAAGACTTGACTCAGTAAAAAGCAAATGTGTTGGAAAAAATGGTCTCTACTCAGATTAGCTGACAGAAGAGCAAATAAATAAATAAAAAATCACAACTGTAATATTAACTGTATAAAATAACAATTATACCCTGTATGAGTAGTTTTACTGCAACAATGTCAAATATTTTTATGTTTATGTCACATTAATAATCTGTATTAATCTGAGCTAATTTGCTACAACAAACAAATCTAACTTAGAAGTTTTTCTTTCTGTTTTCCATTCAGGCCTTTTCAGTTTGTCAAAAATAGATTCCAGTAAGTGAAAAGGAAGCAACATTCATACTCATAAAAACACATTCACAGTCTTTCCATATGCCATCTATATTTCCTTTCTAAAGAAGTGGCTTTCTGTAGATTATTTCTTTAGATGCCTTCTTGATATTATAGTATTTATTCTCCACTGGCGGTTTGAAACACTTCAGGAAATTGGTGTCTCTTGTGGCAGCCAATTTCGCTGCCACTTGTATCATCATATTCCGCCTCTGTTTTCAGTGCAGGACTGTCTCCTGCTCTTGTAGATGAATCTGCTGACAGCAGAGCTTTACATTCTGGTTTAAAGCGTTTTGACGAAGTCATCAGCTGCAGCCCAGCAGACCATGGACAAACAGGAACTTTGCTGCCCTGCCGCAAGAAAAAAACATTTAAAAGGCTTGATAAGTAATAACATTTCTTATTACTTTTCTGCTCATGGCACCAGATTGACAGCTGAGGTAGATTTGTCTGCAAAGATCTATTAGGCTGGTTTGGATAAGTGTGTGATGGGTAATTTCACCCTCTGACAGCTGTTACCTTGGAATTTAGAGGAAAATCTCTGGTAATTTAATTTCTGGAGCTCGTTGCCTGACTGTCCTTGGGTCCAGATTTTGTGGAACTTGTGGTTTGTTTAACTGATTTTAAAAAGAAAAGTAGGACTATCAAATACCTCTAGTAATGCAGAAGAATTAGATAAATCTAAGTGGAGTAGTGATTTTACTTCTGCCAACAACAAAGGTAACCTTTAATCATTTTATTCAATTTTTTTTTGTGTGTCCCTTTGCTTAAAGTGCAGGTGGCTGGGAATATTGCGCCAGTGTTAAAGGAGACACATAGCCAGTTAAATTTAATAGGTTTATGTGTGCAGTTTGACTGAATTGTGTGTTTGTACCCACTAACTAAATAAACGAATGATAAAGAGGAGAAAGTGCGGATTGGTGGGATGATTAATGGCTACATGTTTCACTGGAGCATTATTAAAAACCCAGCTTGCATTGTAATGGTGCTTGAATGTGCCTGGGAGGAATAGCAATGTTTTTAAAGAAATATATCAAACATTTTGCTTTAGAGTGGTTAATTGTGTGCTAAATATGAACATGGGATGCATTAAGTATTCCTCTGTAATTACCTTTTAGGCATCTAAATAGATAATACCTTCTCTTAAGACCAAAATGCAATAAAATGCTCACATTTTTAGGAGTACAAAAAAAATTGCATCTTTCAGCATCTTGTACTAGTATACTGTTTCTGTGACAACTTTACTGACTTGCTCTGTATGGATCTGTCAGGTTATTTTGAAGAAAAGAGAAGAAAGAACTGATCGTACTGAAAATATGAGAAGGTTGTGGTTTTTACACATACCAGATCATTTTAACAAAAACAATATCTGTATGCTTCATGCAAAACATTAAAAAAAACAACATCTAGAATTTGAGAAACTGAGAGAAACACAGACCTGGAATTTTCTCGGTGTCCCCAGTTCTTAAATCACCCACTGGATGAAAAGAGCCAACAAAGGCTTTCAGCTTTCTTAGTTCAAATCAAAGGAGCCTGACAGAAGAAGAAGAGAAATGTTCAGACTGCAAATGCATCACTAAGGTCCTGCAACAATGCCACAGCAGTCAACCGCACACACGACCGCTACACGCGGCTGCAGCTATTAATAGCGCCACAAATGCAATAAAAAGGGCCCCGTTGTGATTCGGTCCATTCATTGATGGGAGGTGCGGGGTGGTCGCTGGAGCTGCACCAGCTGTCACTGAACTAGAAACTGCACCCCTGTACAACTCACTGGTTTGTCACATATAGAGCTCTTTAAAATGGAATTTATAGATGGTAAATTGTACAAAACTGTTACGTCTATGTCTACGTCTAAACAGGCAAAAAATTAAATAAAATAAAATAAAATAACAAATATAAATTTATGCTCTGTGAGTTCTTTGTAAACCCCAGTGGAAAAATGCATTCATTTTCTTTTGTTTTCAAAACGTCTTCACATGTTTTCCAATCTTGAAGCATCCATTTAAATGACAAAAAAATGAAAGCAGAGGCAAAAAGTGCAACAGTCAGGAAGAAAAGAATAAATGAATCCAAGCGGGACACTCTTATAGATAAAAAAATATATATTTTGACAATGCACCAATAAAGTTTGACAGCCAGGCATTTGTTAGTTTTTCTTTGTTGGATGCAATGACAATAAGGTTTCTTTAAATTTAGGACTATAATTAAACTTTTAAAACAGTCCTGCGATAAACTTTTAATTGATAAAGAAACTGGAGTGAAGTCTGCAGGGTGATTACAAGTCAAACAACAGAAATTGTTTTAGATTTTATTATTATTATTGTTCTGTGCAGTATTCCTACTATATTTTCTAGACAATCAGAATCAGAATACTTTAATGATCCCTAGGGGGAAATTGCAATTATTACAGCTGTAGACGTTGAAGTAAGCACAAAAACAAGCACTTAAGCGTACCCTAATATGGATACAGAATGCATTCTTTTACGTTCAGTTATTGGCACACTTAAATAACTAGTCATACATTTATACATCTGATGATATTTAAAAAAACTATCAGAAGTATAATTATATTTTAGAGTATGAAAGTTTTGAAGTAAACCAGATAGTAGGAAAAAAGCAAAAACAAAACAAAACTGGGGAAATGAGAGAATTGATCTCTGTTATGGTGCTCATGATTCTGATCCGGTTTGGCCCTTTAGACAATGCTGAAAGGTCAAATTCAGTCGATGCACTTGAGACAAGACCCGGGGGAGAAAATAAATGTTTACACACAGACTCGTATACCGACACACAGAAAACACATTCCTCGTGCATGCACTTAGCCACCCACTCGCTTATACACACACAGAGAAACGCACACAAATACACGCCACAGCCTCCCACACGCGTTTACAAAGAGCCTAGAAATCATATCATACACAGACACCACAAAACACATCATGTCTCCTGCGTTTAATTTAAAACCCAACCTGTCTTCTGAGTTCACGGTTATTGCACGAATGTGATTATCGTGGCTGGTCATACTAAGATTCAAATTGAATGAAATTATTTACAGTTATTAGGTCACTCATTTACTGTATGAGGCAGTGTTACTGTACATTTTAAAGTTGGGCTGTACGCCAAATAACTTATATGTTTAAAGTTGTTGCTTACTTGATTCAGTAAGAAACATTTTGTGTGGGAGGCATGAAGGGCTATAATAACAGTGTTTTGGTGAATTGCCATTTTTATTCAACCAGCTTTGTTAAATCTCCATGCTCAGGTACAGTTCACCCTTACATAGCCCTACAATCTGATTGAATGCCAGTGCGCCGTTTTTAATTATTTCATGTAGCATTTTAGTCTATGCCAAAAACACAATATGTCTTGATTTGGTAAATAGTGGTAACAAGTCCCAGCTGAATATGAAACAACTGCTGTCTCATTCTGAATAGCCCTTATTTGTCATTTTGGAGCTTGTCTTGTACACACTGACAGAAGGTGGGTGTGAATAAATCGCAGATATCTCAATGCTCTGCTGCGCGTTTCCATTGGTAAATCCCAGTGATGCGTCTAAACAATGTCTAGATGATTATACACCATTTGGAAACAGCAACAGGTCTGAAGGGTATGGCAAACTGAGTTTAATTACTTGTCATATGTGACAGGGTTTTATAAAAAGATACAGAAATTGGCTACAGCTGGCAGGAGTATTTTACGGATGACATTGTTTAATAGATACAGACTGGACAGGTCACCAGCCTTTTATTCTCACTCTCATGGCTCTCTAATTTACACCAAGAGTTTAGCCTAGCATGTCTTGAAGCTGTAGGAAAAACCTATAAATGTGAGTAAATTTGAAATCAGAATCTGCTAGAACACCACCCTGACACCTCCTGCCGTGCAAACATCAATAAATGCGATAGTGGTATTTGAAAAAGAATGAGTGCTACACTGTCCCCTGAGGCTTTATCTAAATTAACTCAGAGGTTTTCTGTCCTCTATTGTCTGACGGTAGCTTGTGTTTACTCTTTTTTTTTTATTAGAATCATGTTTGTTCAAAATGGGATGCAAAATTCAAAAGTCAAACAGTACAATTATCAGCACGATTAGATTATTCTGAAAGATCTCATTGGTTTAAATCAAAGATGAAGCCATCAAAAAGTTTCATCCTAATTTTTCTGTTTACATCTCAGTATTCCTAAAGGTCTGTCTTATATCTGTATACTGTATGTTTATAAACCAGCTTTGCTATTTTTATTATATTTTAGACAATAATAACCCCAAATCAAAGATTCCTATTACAATTTTTCTAAAAATGTGGGAGATCTATGAGTAGCATGGCACCAAATAATTACTACCTTATTAATCCAAATCTGAAATCTGCACATGGATTCTGCTTCTTCCTATGTGTTGACCAATAGGAGAGGAGCTGACCCTAAAAGGCCCGCCCACCTTATTTGCATAATGAGGCAGAATAATAATATATGAGGCATAATATAAATTCAAGAGACAGAGAAATGTAAAAGCAACAGGTGGAAATAAAAAGACTTGTGGGGAAAATTATAAAAAATAATCAAAATCCTTTGAGAGACACAAATGCATGTAAAAGTAAAAAGAAAAATTAAAAAATATATATTTTTTAAAACAGTAAAACGTTAATTATGTTATATAATTTATTAGAACTAAGCTGTCAAAATTAAATTGAAGGTTAATTAAATTATAAAACATGAGGTAAAGTTCTCCGTTTTTAATTGAATTAGTGCATTTTAAGTGTATTTATTTATTTATTGGTCCATTTATATATTTCTGTTTTTATTTCTATATGTCAGTTTCGGTCCTCAGTATAAAGCCCTGCAACAACATAATCTTAGCAGAAACATAGTAAACCTTGTTGTGTGAAGCCACAGGTACAGATGCATCCTATTTGTGTAGCAGATGTTTAAAATTTTTACACATTGTCACTTTCTTTTATCAGCCATTTCTTTTTGGTGGTTTATTCACAGAATCTGTCATCTGGAAGCAAAAGCACAGTAAGACTTGTTTTTATACACACCTTTTCTGTATATAGTTTTACCACCTTAATAGTTGATCATATTGTTAAAGGCTTTGAAAGAATCTGTCCCCTGGTGTTTCTACACTTGACGTTTACTACCCAAGGCTCATTTTGTAGATATTCTTACACGTTTTGGTGCCGTCTCCAAAGTTTTCCCCAAGGGACTGAAAGCTAGAGATCCCTGTGGTGTGGCGTTTGATTGATGCAGCTCCTCTCGCTCTGTGTGATGTGTTCACCGATGCGGTGGTGATTGAGTGGGGTACCCCTGCTGAAGCTGATCTAGTGAGCTGCCGGCCTGTGTTCTCCGCTCGCACAGTGGCTTCGCAGTTGTTTCCCATCACATTTTTCCTCCTCATTATCACTTGAGGGGTTTATGTTGGTATCGTAGCTTTGGGGTAATGAGAGGATTTACTGAGCCGTTTTCCACCCCGGGCTGGTCTTTTTGATGATGACCCTGCTAGAATTTAGATTCCTTTTTAAACACTTTACAGGGTGTCAGTGCATAAAATGAAGAAGTCAGTTCATTCTATAGTCTCTGTTTTTGCTTGGAATGTTGACCACTGTATACTGCTGGTTTGAATCCAAATAGCAGGATCTTCTCTGACTAGGTCAATAATTTTATTGTGAAAAAATACCTTCATTTTTGAATAATGTCTGTTGATTTTAGTCTACATCTCACTGTCAGATGCTTCCATCAGGTTATTAGGCTACAAATAAAGTAACAATTAGTATGTCTTTCAATCGCAGTCGCTAAACCTATTTTTTTTTTTATGTGCCTTAGCTTGTGTTAGTGTGGACGTTTCTTTCACTAACATCATCCTTGTATTCATCTGGGGCTTTGTTAAGCCTTTTGTATATGGACAAACATAGCTTTAGCTGACTCAAATCAACAGATCTGTAAAAGTCCTTCCAGCACAAAAATATTGAAACAATAAACTGCTGCTGCCAACAGCATTTAACAAACTGAGCTTGGCTTTTATTGTATTTAACGAGGCTTCAGACAATTTAGACACGTCACAGATTTATTTATTTGTTTTTATTTAAACTAGGGAATGTCCAATCCCTCTACCCCCTTGGCTATTATCATGTAATTTATGAAACAGAAAAAAAATCTGTGTGTGTTTGTTCATCACTGTGCTGTTTGACTGAGATAAATAAGAGAATTATCCCAAACCTCCAAATTTTATTTTATCCATTGTTTGAAAACAACAACAATAAAAAGAGGGATTAGGCTTTATTTTGTCTTTTAGACTGCATCTGTTAATAAGATCATATTAGGAGGATTACTAACACAACAGGTTTAGATAAAGTGCTGCCACCATTTCTTAATATTTGCGCTTCACTGCTATTTTCTTTTTAAAAACGCACAGTGTTATATTATAGGTCAAAATTATGACCCAGTGTTTTTTTAAAAAGAACATCAAGTGGAATCAGTGCAATCTGCAATTTTGTTTTTTTAATGTCACATGAGTGATATTTAATAAGTTTAAAAATGATTTTAAATGGATGGACATAAATTAAGCAGGATGTACTTATTATTAAATGGAGCACAGAAATGTCTAAGTTTAGTTTTAATGATTATTAGAAAAGTTGCAAGAAAGTGCAGAAGATGGGTAAATATAGATGTGCATTTATATTTTGTCAAATACAAATAGTAGTGACACAGTAATGAATATTTGTGGTACGTGATGGTGTTGGTGCTCAGCTGTCTCTATATATAAGCTGATGTTGTGCAGTGAGAAGTAGAGCTACCTGCTGCAGCGATGCCTCCATAGGGATGGCTCATTTCATGCCTTACTGACATCTGTCTTTCTAGTAAAGCCATCTACTCTCTTTAAGCAGAAAAACAGTCACCCCCAACCCAATCCTCTAACCTGAGCCAGTTTAACAGTGTGTGCTGAACCCTTCATATGAAAGTATTCTCCCACAGGAGTATGGCTTAAAGTTAATATGTTAAAGAAGATTTCCTTTTATTGGAGGAGTTTGTGGGTTCCATGCTGGTTAGTTATGCTCATAAAATCTGTTTTAATGCCTCTTTTTCTGGAAAGGAAGAATTCACAGCAGTAGAGGGAATTTTATGAACAATTGATTTGTTTTTTTGGTAATAATTTACAGTGGAGCTCATTCATTTATGATAAATCGCAGCCAGACTTCATCACAACAATTTGATCAGTACTGTGACAATGAACAGGCTAAAAAAAAAGACTGTAATCTTTTATGCAAAGTGGAACTGCTGCTTTGGCACGGCATAACCCAACTCTGAGGATTTGCCCAGTGTTTGTCTGAATTTGCTCATAGGCATTGCCCAGTGAGCATTATGCCATGAAAAGATAAGAAAGAATCCATGCAAAAAGCACTCTGAAATCATCCCACTCTTTGTTAGACCACCTCTACTTGTTTACACTGTTGTGCATTGTGATGCTCTTCCTTTTTGTTTCATTTCACTCCACAGGGAATGATGTAATGCTGCATCTTTTCAAGATGAGCATCCCTGCAATTTACCCTAATGTCAGAAAAAAAGAGTTATACATGTCAGACTGAACAGGTTGTAGCATATAAATGTTAGATGGGAAGTATTATATATTTTATAGGCACATATAGTTCAATTCTATGCCATAATCAAATACATTACATTCAGTTTTTATGAAAAAGCTGTAAAAATATTGGACTTTGCATCATAGCCTATCTAAACACCTTGAAATTGGCCTCTGTCTCTTTAAGAACCTCTTACCATTTCTGACACTCCCACTTCAGCATTTACAAAAATGCTTCAAGGGAGGGGTGCTCTGTGGGGTGGGAACTCGGCTCCAGGAGCTTTGTATAAATAGACGGCGCTTTATGCCAGCAAGCGTTTAGGCAGCTCCACGTGGCTACCACAGGAGATATAAGTATTTCTCCAACATGTATGAATGAGTAAAGGCACCACTCTGGGTATGTTCTTGATGAGGGAATGATGTTATAACATGATATAAAGTTCAAAAAAGTCGCTTTTGCATAACTCCCACCCTACTTTAAAATTAATTTAATTTAAAGTATGACTTGTTCAGAAGGATTGTCACAGAAAGCTTTTTTTAAAGAACAGTTTATTTTTAATTACTAAAACTGCAGCTGAACTAACAAGACATCTGGAACAATTTGTTGTGGCCAGACATGATGAAAATTGTTTACCATAATGTATAACATCACATTAATCCTCAAACAAGAACACACACAAAAAAACCCCCACAACATATTAACTGTCAAGCACTACAGCTGAAGTCTTAGTTATTTGAGATTTGTGTTCCACTGAGTCAACCACAAACTTCCCCCCAAAAAACCTTTTGGAGTCAAATGTGAAACCATTTGTCCAACAGCTGAGGTCAGAATATAGGTCATGGAAAAGGACAATGACTCCAAGCACAGCAGCAAATCTACAAGAACTAGGCTGACAAATAAAAGAATCAAGATGTGGCAGTGACCCAGAACTCATATTGATTGAACTGCTGTGGCAGAACCTTAGAGGGGTTGTTGTGCATTAGCAAATCTTCAATAAACTAAACAACATTGTGGGAAAAAAAGAGCCTTAATCCTCCACAACCTTATGAGAAAAGGTCAACAAAATTATATTGCATCTACAAGGCATTTATTTTAAAAAAAAAAGCTAAATAATAAAGTGTCTTTTTATCACACTGATTTCACCTTTTTATGAAAACAAACAAATATTATCAGAGAGTCATGTACTGCAGTTCATTGAGGTTAAATTTACTTATTATTCACTTATTTTTGATTTACAGTTAAATAAAACCTGATAGATTAATTATTTATAGACCTTTGTACTTTCGTTTTATAATTTTACACTAATAGCTCTAAAGATATGATCAAAATTGTAATAGTCTTAGAGCACATGAACACTGAACAATCTTATGTTGATATGTTTAGCCTTAAATTTAATGATTAGACATGTTGCAAACAAACTTTTTAAAGAAATTTTAAGTGTTGCTATAACGTGAGAAATTAAAAATATTGATCTTTATGAAAAAATGGAATTATCAGTTATTTTAGTTTTCAGTAGACAACAAATCACATTTTAATCACATTACTATTTATTACATTATAATCACTTTAAATGTTTTAGACAGAAAGTCTATGTGAAATGCAAATCCTACTCTATATACCTGGTTACTGCTATTATCAGTGTAAACCTAAAAAATCTAACCATAAACAAACAGTACTGTAATATTAAAGTTAAACTTGAGCTCTGTAGATATAATAAATGCCTCTTTTGCTCTAAGCTGACAGCAGCCACATAAACTAATCATTTCCATCTTATTTTTACTGTCACAATGCAGTGCTGGAATGAGTGCAGAGACACTTGCCATGATGTCTGACTCTAAGCGATGAGAAATGTTTTGTTTTCTACCAATAAATGTGGAGAATCCATGACCCCCACAGTGAAAAATATCAATTTATAATCATTCTGAATGTTCATGATCATCTTCATTTGCATGTCAAGACCTTTATTTGTGTAGCAGCGTCATTACCCTAGAAGGTGCATTGAGTCATCCTCCTCCTCAGTGATATATACTTTTTCTCTCAGCATAATTAAACTCAAACACCTTATCAAGAGACTTCTGCCTGACAGCTTTAGAGCGTACCGTGTACAGAGCATATGATTCAGCACTCATCAGCCCAGAAAACAAGTCGACTGTGGCTCTTCTCACTGTGGGTTGCCTCCTGAAAGAGCTGGTTAGTCACAAACTGCTGTGGTTTGACAAGGGATTTTTCTCATCTTGGCCAGCTGTAAATCTTCCCTCCGGAGTTGATTGCGGAGCATCTATATTCCATAGCCTGATTATGGTTTGTGGGGTAAATGAAGGCTCCATTATGTGATTGTTGTCTGCGATGGCTGGGAAGAGATTTCTTTTTTTTTCCTCGTTCAGTTTAATTGTCCCATGCATACATCACCTAGATACCAATGGCTTTGTACATAGCTTATGAACCCTGTAACTCATAACCATGCACCTCGGAACAGCTGGCAATTAAAATAAATTGTATTATGCATGGTTGCACCACATCAGTACTGATTTCTCATGGTCCTTTATTTTTACGTAACAGTCCAGGTTTGAAAATGTTGATTCATTTTTAAAATAAATCAAAAGAAGCTTCCTCTGTATTGCCGCTTGGTTTTTATTTACATCACATAGAGCTGCAGTTAACATATTAAACTAGAGAATTCGTATTTTATGTTAAAATGCAGCATGAATTCTTAATGCTGAAAGATTTTTGCTGAATAGGTAAAAAACTGAAGCTAACCTAAAGTAGCTTACAAAGTATCTGAAATAGGTGAAACTAGCACAAAGAAGCAGAATGAGCACACATTTGCTGAATTAGGCAATAAGAAGCTGTCATTATCACAAAAGGTGAATATAGCTGAAAAAAGCTCAAATTAGCTAAAACGTAGCTTAAAACTCAGAAAACAGCCTAAATGAGCAGAAAACAGCTGAAAGAACCATAAAAAAGTTTTTATAAGAAGAAGAATAGATAAAAAAGGTCAGAATGATAGCTAAAAAGCAAAAAAAAAAAAATCTAAAATCAACAAAATAGGAGCCAAAGGATGTTGAAAAAAGCAGAAGACAAAATGTAAAAGAATACAGTAAATAATTATAAACATTTTAAAGGGTTTTAAAGATGTTGAAGACAGCTCCATTCATTTTCATTGAGAAAAAGACATGGGCAAAAATGCTAAAAAAAACTCAAAAAGTATAAATTGCTGAAGTACGGCTTTGTAGCAGGAATGTCCTGACAGTGCTGAACGTTTTGATATAATTGAAAAATAGCAGAAAAATTGTGGAATGAAATATGTGCCAGAAAAACTTACGGAAGAAAAACAATCAATCTTATCCAGCAAATTATTAAATGTCTGGTCTGGCTTAAAAAACATTTTAGTCCCTAATACACAGACACAAAAAATGTTCTGTAAATTTCTGACTTAAAATTTATTAGAGATTTCTTTTTTATTTCTGCAGACACATTTCATCTTTACCAGAAATCAGAAGTTAAATGTTGTCATTTATTTACACAAGACATGATTAATTCATTTGTTTCTTTCTGTGCAGCAGAACAAATGGATGCACTTATTAGGTTCTATCAGAGAACGTACTTCTATTTGTTATTCATGTTTAGAGAGACATGATGAGACTAGTGTTAGAAAGAAGAGACACTAAAAACAATTTGTGGTGCTCAAACCAAAGTTGCCGTGACTTCTATTTTTTATTTCCTGCTGTAAGCTGTAATTAGGACCACCTTTTGAGTATAGAAAATGTTCATCTTTACCACAAAATCAGCCCTTTCTCATAAAGTCGTGGACTTCTGCTGTGCTTTGGCTCCAATCCACGCGAACCAGATCCCTTAAGACCTGTAAGTTACACGGCAGGGCTTTTATTGATTTGATTTGTTTGTCTAGCACATCCACTGATACTTGACAAGGATTGTGCCCTGGAGAGTTGAGAGCACAAGTCAGAACCTCAAACTTCATATTGTGTTTCTCAAACAGCTCTTGAACCAGTGTGGTATTATCCAGCTCACAAACCATGACCCTGCCATTTAGAAATATTGTTTTTTATGAAGGGATGTGGTTTGTCATCAACAATGACCTCGTAGGTTGTTTGTATTAAAGAAAAAAAAATACAGAAATTGCCTGGACCAATTTTCCAGCAGGAGCTTGACCAAAGCATCAGATCGCTGTCAAGCTTTTTTTTTTTTTTTGTTCTCAATGAGAATATTTTTGACATATCCTCAAACAAGTAATGCACACAGATCGTATCATTCATATTTAATAAAAAGGAATTCATCGAACCATTCTATGGTCTAGTTCTTATATGTGCTTGCGGAAAGTGCTTTCAGGAGCCACTATGACTGGTCTGTTGCTATATGGTCTCATAAACTACAATGTAGTGTTGTGTCATGCTCAAATGCATCAGCTCTAAGTGTCAATGCCTTGTAGTGAATCAGAGGAGCCGACTCCTATTAATTAAGACCTGGCTCCCCCCTTTTTTTCTTCTTTCAGGGGATATAGAACATGTGTGGGCAAAATTGATCCTCAAGGGCTGTTATCCTGCATGTCTTACGTGTTTCTCTGCTCCATACAACAGATTTGAATGAATGTGTGATTAATCAGCTGCTGCAGGACTTTAAAAGGTAATTCAATCACTGAATCAGATGTGTTGGAGCAGAGAAACAAGTAAAACATGCTAATAGCGGCCCTTGGGTGCCAGAATTGCCCACCCCTGATATAGGATCATACTATTATATCAAAACATTGAGGGGGGCAACCATCCTCTCAAGGGCCCAGCATATTTAGATTCGTTGAATAAAAATTAAAAGTTCGATTAAAATAATAACTTTAAGTAAGAACCCCTGCTTTTGTAGCAGAACAAAAACGCAAAATTTGGCAGTTACAACACTTCCAGGGTTTCCCCTACATGTAATTGATCGTGGCGCACCGCCAAGGTAAAAATCATAGCTGCCACACTTTCAGAATAAAGTTTTTTTTTCTATTTTTTAAATAATAGGACTAAATTAGGCTAAAGCAATATCATATCTACCCAACCTTGGTCACTGGTTTGACTTCTTTAAGCTGTTTTCATTTGATCTTGACCTCAGGCCAAAAAAACATTCAACAGGAGCTTCAGTTTAGAGAGAATGTGGCCTAGTTGATTAACCGTCAGTGCATACTCTTTCAAATCCCTAACATTTGCCCGTTTTATGTTCTACTTCCAGCACATCAAGGCCAGAGCTTTTATTTAGTGTCTTTATAAAACCCGTCCCGGCAGATAATGAGATAATCAGTGTTTTTCACTTCAATCATCAGAGGTCAAAATGTAGTTACTCTTCTGTGTAAATAAAGGCAGCTCCCTGATGATTAGTACTAACATATGCATTTGTTGCTTATGTAAAGACTAAATGATTTCATTTAGAAGCTAAAAATCTCAGAATACCTCATTAGAAGCTCTGGTGGGGCTCATTAGAAAGTACAAACATAACTACATAATACAGTCTGATTTTAATATGTATTCTCTCTTTTATTTGTTTATTTAGTGAAATAAAAATATGCCCTATCCACAATTTTAACTGGAATCTAACTGGTATTTAATACAGATTTTTACGTTATGCTGTTAATTTTCATAAATGGTAATCTTAACTTTGCATCTCACATGAATGAAGTGATCATGGCATTATTGTAGAATTTCTTTAGTTTTTGCCTATTGTTTGGAACATTTTCTTTATTATGCCTGACAGAGTTTTTGTGTTCATAATTGTTTTGGGGGCCTGTTAGAGACACAATGACTGACACAGACAGAGTAACAGCAGGCAAATGTTATAAAGGCACTCAAATAAAACACTTTAAAGTTAAATGCAGTTTGCTTCATAGGTCTGTCTCATATCACAACCTCCACAATAATGTAGACATTCCTGCTGTAAAGAAATAATTGACTGGGGAGGGGGCAGCAAATATCAATACACCCAATTTCAGACCTTTACCATTAATTTAATATATATTCTGTTGTGCTTTGAAGCTCATATTTATCTTATATTTGCACTTTTTTTCCGCACTGCATTATATTTTACAGCTGCTTCTTTTCATTTTTCCAACTAGAACAAATAGAACTAGTTTGAAACCCTTGGTTTATGGTGTGAATAAGAATAGACAGTACTAAAACAGATTTTTGTTTTACATTTTTCAAAGCCATAAGTTTAGTGTGTTAATAATACACTGATCTCAATCAATTCTAATTAGGATCATTATTTCTGTTTTAACTGAGCAGTCTTACTGCTTTGTGTATTTTAGATTTGAATGGACTTTTTAGAGTGTAAAAGTGCACCTGCTTCAAATCTTGGCTCATTAAATGAGCAATATAATTTATTGTCTTCATATATTTGGCTGATATGGCTTCAACCTCCCAGTTGGCTCAGGATGCTGTAAGACTCTGCCATCTCAGCCTTATATGCAAAAGAATGAAGATAGCAGTGCAAAAGTTTTCATAAATCTGTTCAAGTGACAAGTCATCCCTCATGTAAACATTATTACTTTTTGTTATTATCATTTTTATCAGATCAGGATCGCTGCAACTTCTGAATTACTGGATCTGCAGTGCAGTTATTCTAAAGCATAATCCCTGTGTGTAATGATTTAATATGTTGATAACGTTTGGAAATTGTGATACGTTTGAACAGTTTTTGGTGTATTTTTCAGTTTCATTCTGTATCATTAATTAACAGTTTTCATTTTTCAAGATTAAAAGTAATGATTCTCTTGACCACAAAAAGAGAGACACCTTTTGAGAATAGCTTTACACCAAAGAAGATAATTTGTCACTTCCGCTACACACATTATCAAACATACATGAAAAAAATGTGAAAAATCTGAAACTTGTCCTTCGGTGATGTGAAGGGTTTTGTTTCTTTCATCCCGACGTTAACAGATGGTAGAAACTCAGGTGCCACACACCATCTGGGGCTCCCATAGAGAATTTTTACCCATAAAACAAATTTTGTTTCTGCTTTGATGTTGTTATTAAAATATAAGCCAATAGGGAGCATATTCAAGTTCAGGCCAAGAGTTCATATCTTCACCTTTTACATGCTGTGTACCAATGGTTTGTCATTGAACAACATAGTAATTAAGAATTTAAGGTCTTTGCACAAGAATAAAGAATTTACTATATATATATATATATATATATATATATATATATAATATTGCATTTATTGCATCTATGCTGCGCCTTTTTGGAGTCAGTTGCTCAAAGCCATATAAATGCAAATTCTTCCTGTGTGGAATGTGTGCATTTTTTATAGCAAAGGCGCTTTGGGACAAACATTGTTAATCTGTATTTTGAACAATAATTTCAGTGAGACAGTTTTTAATGTTTTTTTAATGTAGGATCTGGTGCTGCCAAGAGAGTATCAAAACAGACTTTTTACTACTAGAGGTATATGAAGTACTTAAAATAAATAACTAAGTAAAAGTAAAAATACATTAACAGAAAATGACTTTGGTAAAAATTACTTTCACTGCTAAGTAAAGTACTTAGCAGTAAAAGTCATAAAACTGCTCACAATAATCGGTAAACTAAAGTAAAAGAACTTTTACAGACATTCTAAAATGATTCTACTAAGCGAAGTTGAGTAAATTATATTATTCAACTCGGTTTAGTGGAACCAATTGACATAACTTGGTTAAGTACATTCAACGCTTCATTTTTTTAGAACTCTATGATAATTTCCATTTTATAGAAAATTGTAATGTTTAACAATGTATTCAATTTTAAAGTGAAGTAGTTAAAATATCATTTTTATGTTTTTAATGTAACAAAATATTGTAAAATATAAAGTTACAATAAAAAAAAACTTTCTGAAATTACAAATTCTCAAAAACATTACTTAAGTACTGTAATTAAGTAAATGTACTTATTATACACCTCTGTTATTGAATTAATCATTTTAAATCATCTCATAGAATAATAAAATGCATCAAACTCTATGCACATCTTAATTATTATTGTTGAATGATGGGGAAAAAAGCATCTCAAACTGGGTATCCGAAGGCCATTAGAGCAACTTAAAACATGATAGTCTAATAATAAATATTTGTTTGAGGTGAATATGTTTTCATAATCCTAGATTTCCAAACTCAAACACATTTTAGGATCATGTCAAGCAAGTAAATATTTCCTTCAAAAGTTTGGTGACAGTGATAAATCATTAGCGCCATTTGAGTAATTGGTGCGTCATGGCATTTCAGTCTTACATATTCAGCCAGACCAGGGAAGTGACATCTGCATGAAATGGAAGCTTAATAGTTTTACTCTGAAGAAGGGGATGTAAGAAGGTACTTTACTGATTCAATAAATGAATACCCCAAATGGGGATGGTGGAGCTGATAAGTGGCTTCTACAGACCTCACTGAACTTCTGTTTAAATGTATCCAGTTTGCTGAAGAAATTAATTGACAATCAGGTATTTGATGGTTTCGTGAAACCGCAGTTTAGCTCATGCACAAATGTGACTAACTGATTTAAAACAAATTATTCAGGTGGTTTGTATGGTGCTGTTTACAGAAAGGAACCTACTGATGAAAATATAAACTAGGCAATAAGCTTGGGAAATGAGAGGCGTTAACATAAACATAATTTACAATAATTAAAAGACTAAAAACAAGTTTATGACAGGAATAAAATTAATGAAAACAAGAGAACAGCATGTCCTGTGAAAATGCAGTGTAATGAAGAAGCTGAAACTAAATTTGTATAGCTACAAGAAGTCAAATTCTAACAAAGAGCTAAAACAAATGCCAGCTTAGAATAACAAAACACTAATAGCTAAAAGTAGCTAAACTGTTGCTAGAAGCTTAAAATTGAAAGATGATATAAAGCAGCAAAAGGCTACCTAGAAGTAAGAAAAGGGTCAATTAAAATTTAAAAGTATTAAAATGCTAGCTAAAAACTAAAAGTAGCAGAGCAACATAACTAAAAATGTAAAGTAGAATAAAAGACGAAACGAGAGCAAGTATGCTGAAGCAGCTTTCAAAAAGATCCATGTGTTCGAAGGAGTTAATGTCACTGTATATATCTGGGGAATATATTTCCCAATAAAATACATATTTTTGAAAAGTATAATCTCCTGAATGAGCTGAAAGTTTTGAGATATGAAATGCTAAAATAGCCCACAGTATGCAGCTAGCCTTTAAAAATAAATGTGCCGATAAATAAATAACAGGAAAACAACTTTTTATTCATGATTCCATGTTGGGTTGACAAATTATGATTTGTTATAAATGCATAATCATGTAACTGAATCAGAATTTTTTAAAAAAATTGCATTTTTTATAGATAGATGATATGTAAAGATAGGTTAAAAATATGGAAAAAGAATATAATGTTCAGAGTTTACATCTACAAAGCATTTTTGGCCTTTAGCAGCTATGAAAATGACAAAATATTTGTTACAAGTAAAATCTTCAACGTGGTGCGACAGTTCTCCCAGAAACAGAAACATTTTCACACTCTGGCACTTTCTGTTTAAAGCTCCATTATCTTCCATCATATGTAACTGCCTCGTGCTAATAAATTGTGGTCATGAGGGGCAAAACCGTCAAAGGTTATTTATCAATATCTTTTCACTTCACAACTCTCTGCTTAATACCAGCAATCATAAATTCACTTCTGACTGATGCAGTGAAACCCAACACTTTTTACTTCGAAGAGAAAACCCTTTAAACAACTGTAGTAAATCATCACTGTACTGCTTCAAACCACCAACCTGCCCATGGATATGTTTCTATAAATAGCCTGCTTGGTTTTATAACAGAGGCTGATGGCAGAAAGGCGAAACCATGCGACACAAGAACATACAGCTCGTAGATTTCATTACAAGAACTGCTTCGTCACCCTTTTCCCTTTTGAAGAGAGGCACGCAGCGCACAAGCTCAGTCATACATTAGTATCAATCACATTCAGGCAGCACCAGATTTCACTGTGTTAGCTGATATTGTAGTATTGATGATGCAACTGGGATGGCGTTACATAAGTGACGAGCAGAGATTACGGAACTTTCTGTCGACATGTTTCGCAATCTTTAAATCTTTGCCGTTTCGGGTTTGAACGTCACATTTATTTTTTGGTTTCTAGCTTTGTGTACACGCTCTATTTTCTCAACGCACGCTGTAAATCAAAATTACTTTCATCCTTGGCATTTATTTGTTTTGCTCAAATTCCTTTTTGAAAGACAGAGAATCCTGAAGCAAAGGGAAATAATAAGAGGTAAAATGCTGGGTATGCTGTGATTATACTCCGTCTCCTGGAGCAATCACTACCAAGACATGTGTTCAATAGAATGAGTGCTTTGCCTCAGGCTCTTGATTGTATTGTTTCCTTGCTATTGATTTGGGGCCCAAATCAAAAGGCACCATATGAGCGTTTATTCTTCAGAATGTAGGAGGTACAGGGAATATGCTTATTTAAGCCATACATACACAGAGAAAACAGCACAGGAGTGTGAGAACCATACTAATTAATGCTTTTGTTTTTTTTTCCAAGGCAAACTGAGCTGTGAAAAATCAAAGAAGGTGCACTAAACATTGTAATGAATCTCTATACTGTCATGACTGAATGTTAAAAGAATAAAAGTTTAAGTAATTATTGTAATTATTAATAAAGGTGCAGGAAGTAGTAATCAGTAGGTGTACATCTACAACTGAATAATTTTTAGACTCAACCCCATTCAACATGGCTGCCATAGCCAACTGACTTGAGTAAATGCAAACATGGCTAACATCCATTTCTTTATATATTGGGCTAAAATTTAAAGTAGTAGTATGTGTATTGTCCTCAAAACTGTGGCACATTGCAGGGCAATCGCAGTTCTGTGCTGCTGTCCCTCCCTCCACAAAAGAGCAGAAAGCGCAGGATGAAAGTCAGCGGACATGCAGTCAGGTCAGTTAACTTTTCCACAATCAAAATAAAATGATCGGATTAAGTGTTTACATGCACGCTGTTTGAATTATTAATCTACATAAACCACCTCTCTCATTCCGATTACAAATTCATTCGGATCGAGCTGAATCGGGTCATGGGTGTTTACATGATGCATTTTTATTCTGAATGGCAGTTTAATCCAATTACTTATGTCCATGTAAACGTAGCTAGTGTCGACAGAACCGACCGTGGCATAGGCAGTAAATGCAAATGTGAAGGGTGCCATCTAGGGGGTGGCACATATGGAGGACGTTATATATGTTGATTTAGTCTGTAGAATAATCACTTGTAACTCAGGTTAAGGAAAGTAACTTGTTCCGTGGGTTTCTCAGCCGGCTTTGTTACTACATGAGGTGTATATTATTAACTATTTACTTGGTCAACCTGGTTTCTAAAGATAAGATTCAAGGAGATTTTATTGTCATTTGCATCACATGTGGTACATGAGGTGGAATGAAATTTGTATTCTCATGGTCCAGTTACACCCATATGCAATTGCAATACATACAATGGATAAAAAAATAGAATAAAGTGGAATTGAGTAAAGTAAAAACAGAAACATAAATATACAAATATACAAAATATAAGAAATATAGGGGATAGGGAAGTTTGGAATAGCAGCAGATTATTGCTTATTGTGTAATTGTCCTCGTAAAGTGTCAGTGCAGGGTGGAGTTTAAAATTCTTACAGCTTCAGGAATGAATGTTTCGCAGTCTTGTAGTTTTGCACTTGATTCTCCGCAGCCTCCTGTCTGAGGGGAGCGTGGCAAAAAGTGGGTGTGCTGGGTGGGTGGGATCCTTCCTGATGCAGGTGGTCCTTTTCCTACATCTGGAGATGTGTACGTCTGTAAAACGTAAAAAAAACGTAATATTAAAGACAAAACTATTTTTTTTTATGTGTGTATGTATATTGGCAGTGAGATTTAGAAACCTGCACAAGGGGGCTCCACCTGAAATTATGCCCAGGGCAGCAAATTGGTTCGTGCCGTCCCTGCATGTACATCTACAACTGATTAACTTTTAGTAAACCCAATTTAAGATGGCCACCACAGCTAATGGACATTTGCTTACTGTAAACAAAAATGGACGTATCTTGGTAAATTTCACAGATATTGTGCTAAAATCTGGTGTGATGGCAGCTGATAATCATTCCCAACGCTAACAGCTAAAAGATCATGCAAGATCGCATAATCTATTGCACAGGATTGCACATCATGATTTTTTTATGGTTTGACCAAAGTTGCTACAACCCTTTCATATTTCAACATAACATGATCTCATCCTAGCACTCCTTAAAGGAATGCAAGGCATTTAACTTTTGTTAGTTGAGGTAAATCTGATGATGAAGCAAAACTCTACTCTGCACATGTAGTCTTGTTTATTCGAAGTCATTTGTGTACACCTTTTTGCATACATGAATCCACTTTACATTACCTGCAGCGGTAAGTGGGACCCCAGCCTGACACCTTGTGCCCACACACCCTCCTCTGTGTAGGAGTGGAACATGATGACAAGGCCAGGATACACATTGTTTGACACCATCTAACTTGATAGTCCTGTATATTTTCAATGCTACTTAATCCGCATAGAGTGGTTAGTTTTCATGCTGAGACCCCCAAAACAGAACAAATCTTCACAGTGGAATTCCACATTGCATCCAAATGCATGAATTATATTATCTTCACGCCGTCAGTTGCGAGAGCTACAACTATTACACAGATAAAGAGGTATCTTTTTGTGCTGCATGTGTTTGATTTCCCCATCCCCCAGAGCTACAAGAAGGAGCCTTCTTCAGCTAATGATCCTTCACAAATTAAAAAGCTGCAGCCCTGAAACCAAAGCCATCCTTTCCTATCCATCAGAACATACCAATCTTTGGACTTGGATTTAGTGTAATAGACCAAATACTGAGCTACTTTCAAGCAGCATAATCAGTGGGAGAAAATGTAAAGATACAATTGGTCACTAAAACAAACAGTTTCTTCTTTGGCACCTGGTATTTTAACAAAGATATAAAATCTATGCAAAAATTACTTAGCACAAAATGAAAATAAATTTGTGTTTGGTTAGTTTTTTCTTTGTTGTAACAATTCATCTTGTCAATAAATTGTATGCTTTTAGATAGTGTAGGTTTTCATGACATGCTGTTTATCTGCAGATAGACATATTAAAGTCAGAACAAGATTTGCTAACAACAATCATTCTTAGATATCACTTGTGTTTATCTTTGTGTTTTCCCTTGACCTAGCATTTCCTTAGGATGAAATCTTGCTTTATTAAGATGACATAATGGTGTTTGTTAAACAGTATATATGAGGCCTCAACTGCCTAAAAGGAGCAGAGAGCAGGTGGACAGTGATGGCTCTATGTTCCCTGTGTTCCTGTTGTTGTAATAAAACTCAGCTGACCATCCCACGGAGTACCTTCATTCCTGGACGACGTATTTCTGTCTTCGTTAAATAAATATTTCCACGACATTGTTGTAAAAATGCATCTTGCCAATAAATTGTATACCTTTGGATAGCCTGTTTATTTCCCCTTTAAATGGTGCCACATCCATAAGCAACATGCATTTGTGGGATGAGCAGTAGAGCTGAATTTGTGGATAGCACACATGAAAAATTTGCTAAATCTTTTCTGCCATTGTGAAACAGCTTAATTTGTTGTTGCTGTTGACACTTGTTTTGAGCTTCTGGTACCCCCAGGTGCTGCCAATCAGGTGCCAAGTACAAGATTTATTGCCAAGAAGCATTGTTACAACAAATAAATAATCTACCAAAAACAAATTTCTTTCTGTGCTAAGTTCAGTATAGATAGCTACACTTGAGTATAAATATGCACTTTTTTTTGGTTCTTCTTCTCTAGCATTTCTTCCCTTTGATTTCACAAAATGTCATCACATTCCCAGAGAAAATAAGGTTTTCTTAATAATATTTCAATGCAAAGGGAGAGCTTTCCTGTCATTCACAGATTTGTCCTGTGAGCATTTATCATGGCTGGACAGACTTGTTTACCTTCCTCTGTGTTTTTGGTCATGGCAGCTTGAGAGTTACGGGTGAAAAGCCAAGTCCTTCTCTGCCATGTACCAGCACCTCTCAGAGGTACTGAGACCCACTGTAATCGGCCATGCGACTGAACTCAAATTAAATTAAAATTCTTTGGCGTTAGAAATGAATAAGCACCCCATGACAACCTGCAGTCTGACTGCTTAGAAACGCTTACTGATTTTTTTTTAACTCATTGGCTCAATTGAAACTTTCGCAGAGACAAATTTCCTCTCTAAGATGCCTCAAAACAACCCACAGGGCAAACAGAATGGCATCCATCATTTATTATGGGCTGTAGAGACATATAAATATATTTAGTTTGAATTCGGTGGCGTGAGTCATTTTTAAATAAAAGCAGCTAAACGCGATGTGACATCCATTTGAGTGGGGTGGGAGGCTTGGAGGGGTAATATAATTTCTTGGAACAGAGACTTCTCAGGTCTGCATTGAGACCTAATCTGGTGGCTTGCTGCTGCTGACGGGAGCAGATCTGGATATGGGGAAGATGAATCGTTTGTTTGTCTATGCTAACCGGATGATTTGTGGCTCGCTTGTCTCTCTGTGATGGAGTGCATGCAGTTCTCCGTGAATGAGTGTATGCATTTTTGAGTCTGTACTTACGTGTTCCAATGTTATTTTCTTATTAGGATTTCTTGATACAATGATCAGTGTGTCTTGGAGGTTTGTCATTAGTTTATAAATTCACAGCATTTAGAATGTCAGCACATTGATAATCTATTAGAAGCATAACTTTTTGCTCTTTGTAATAAGAATTACCAGGTTTAAACAATAAGGCTTTAATATTAACATTACTATCTATTTGTACTAATGATGAAATGCTGACAGGTTAAAATCTACGTAGCCTTTTTTCACATTTCCATGTAAGGTCTCACATCTAAACTAAACATTCATTTGTGTATTAACTTCTTCAGTAATTTCATAGTTTATAAAACTTCAGATCATCACATGGCAGAGAGGGAGCTTGGTAATCATGAATACTAGCTTTTTTGTTACAGCCTTAACAAGCTCAAAGTGCTATAAACAAACCCTGCAATGAGGCAGAAGAAGTCATTCATAAAGAGACGATTTTCTCCCTAATGGAATATCTCACACTACACTATCTGTTCTCTTTTTTTTGTATGATTTGTTTAATGGACAAATTTGTGAAATCATTTTGTTAGAGTTTGTTACTAATGTGGTTCTCAATCTGGGGGGCGGGTCCATAACCTTGTCTGCTCAGAGGTTGAGAAAATATAAATTTATTGTTTGTATATAATTGCCAACATGTCCATAATTAAAAGTCTGCAGTTTTTTTTTTCCCTCATACTCTTATTTTAGGCTGGCAAAAATGTAACTCAGTCAGCACTGCAACCCCTTGATATTGTCCGATTTCTAAATTATTATTTGAAAATTGTACAAGTTGTTCAACTTTCATTCATTGAAACTTTAGGGCTAAGTTGTTCGAGTACATCAGCTCACACAGGTGACCCTACTAATGGATACTATGCATTTAGTTCTGTATTCAGTAATTAAGGGTTTATTTCCACTAACACTTATAAAAGCTGCAGTGCTGTGTGTCTTGTTAAATAAACATTGCCACCTGCTGCCAGTCTCTAAGTGAAGCAGCCCACTTAAAGTCAGTTTTTCAAATTGTTTTATTTATTCAAATCTTTTCTTTTGCGCTGTCTGCACATACTGACTTTTCATTTTGCTTCCATAACCAAACAAATGAACTAAATAAAAAAGAAGTAGAAGAAGCATTCAAATGTGAATCTTCAGATGCATCGCCAAGTGTTTACTGAAGTTTTATCAAAGCGTGTGTTTTGTCGAAAAATACAAGCGGTTGCGTCTGTTTGGATGTTTCAGCTCCCTCAATTTGAGGAGCACAGTGGAGGCCTTGAAGACTGTGCTATCCGGGGGGGCGAAAGCAGTTTGCAGTGACTGTTGGTGGATGAACAGTGGAGATGGGCAGCAGATCGCTCTTAGGCACACAGGAGAGCTTGTTAAGGAGGCAGCTGAGAAGGATAATGGAAGATTTTCTCTTCACTGTCAGCTAAAGGGGACAGAACAGAAAAATGCTTTGAGAGAGCGCACCTAACACAATGAACTCTGATTGTGTATGCTGGGATCTTCTGAAAGAAGTAAAACTGTGTGGGTTTGAAGGAGTGCAAAATCAGACATCACTGAATAAAAATGACAGAAAAGCTTGTACAATATTGGTGGCAGTAACTGATTTATTTTAAAGGAGACATGTGATGCTTTTAAATTCTTTTTCACATTTAAATCACTCAGTTGGGGTCTATATAAAGTGGAACTGCAATGCTTTGGTCTGAATTCCTCCTTATTGTAACTCCACAAGCCCCTCTTTCACCCCTTTTCTGAGGTGTGTCTCATGTCAACACGTTTTGAGGCTGTCTCTTTCAATCCACACAAGACGCTTCACACTCTGCCCCCCTTCAGCTTCCAGGGTGGTCCATTCCAGTTTGATAGAGGGGTTTAGGACTCTATAGCGGCGCAGACACTTTTAACAACAAACAATCCATTATCTTTAACTGCTTTTCCTGTCAGGGTCATAAGGGTGCCCAGATCCAGCAGGGGGGAATCTGAACAGGTTGCACAAGAAAGGAACAATTTGACAAATTTTAGTCCAATATCTGTAAAAATGTCAGCGCTTTAGTCATGTATGTGCTGTGGTATCCTTATTGACTTGAAAGTTAGTCAGTGTCAATCCATTCTGACTAACTTCTGAAAGTCTCAAAATCTGTTCAGTGTTTCATGAGATATTTTGCTAACAGGACAGAAAACAAAGCCTCACATGCAGACACAGGCTAAAACATTATTGCTCTGCTTCCACTTTTAGCAGCATGAGTACATAAATGACTTTAAGAAGGATGAAGTACATAAGCTCTGTCTGTGTAAGTCCTGTTGGTGTTCTGGTAGACTAACCCTCAGAGAAGCCTGTCTCAGTTAATCTCAGAGGAATAAGGGAAGAAGCTGCCAGTGTGGTCTTCATATGAATGAATGTCACACAGCTTGTAGCTGAGTGAAAGTTTACATCCCTGTTTTGTTTGAACGTCTCATATAATACAGGTGAAAGATGCTCGGATTGGTTAATTCGAGCTTGCAGTTGTCTTTCACACTCAATAGCAAGTACCAGGAGAAGATTCCCACAGTCAGAAGAAATACAGACTCTAATGCCACTGATTCCCAAGCGGACATTATTTAAGTTCCCTGTCAGACGTACAAAAAGAAGGTAATTGCTTTCGGTGCGCCGTTCAACATGCGCTGTGTTTCTGTGGCAGCATGCCTTGTGAGAGGAAACTGTGTTTGTGAGAGTTTAATAAAAAATCAGAAAGATAATTTCAGATATGTTCATAAGTAATGGGTTTGGTGCGCAGATGCATTTATTATTTGTGATTTATAAAACAGTAGTGCATCTGAAAAAGTCAATCAAAACCTGAGCAAAAACTAAAAGAAAAGAACAGTAATTGGTTAGATTTATTTGTTTGGACTAATTAGTAACAGCCTAAAAGTCTCAAGTGCGTATTTTCACCCTGACTGTGTTTAAATATTTATTAATGAGTGCTTCAGACAGATTGTGTTTTCACATTTAACCAAACATAAATCCCACCTGACCTCAATTATAGAGTGTTATAAACCTGACTATGATGCATGTCCATAGCATGTTCTTAACTTTTCATGGTGCGCTGAAGATTCTTTATAATTGGAAGAGGGAGGCAAATTTTAATGAACCTGTCAGAAAGTAATCACTGGATGTACATCTACAACTGATTAACTTTTAGAATCAGCTCCATGCAATAAGCCTGCCAGAGCTAATCAACCTTAGGCAACACAAAAAATAGTTATAACAGTCAGTGTTACAGGCAGTTGTAGATTTAAGGCACATCTCATGTGAGGCGTCATCACAAGACCATGCATAATGTTATCTTCAAGGTTTGGCCAAAATCATATCAGTCGAAAGCTCTCATAAAGGTGGAGAGTAGTATTCATTATTTCGAAGAATAATATGCTTTTAATTTTAGAATTACTTTAAAACATATTTTTTTACTTCTATCTTCAAAAGGATTAGTTATGACTTAACTAACTGCATGGAATTAAATGAGACATATGCTTTTAAATCTGTCTTTTTCACATTTAAATCATTCATTTATATAAAGTGGAACTGCAATGCTTTGGTCAAAATTCGTCTTTATTGTCCCCAAGCCCTTCTTTTCACCCTTTCCTGAGGTTTGTCTCAGAATAACTCGTTTTGATGCTGTCTCTTTAAATCCAAATGAGGCGCTTTATACATCGTCCGTACAAGTTCCGTTGCAAACTCTGTGAAGTAATAGTTCAGAAAATGCCATAAAAAATTAAGAAAACTGAATGTTGAAAATTATGACCCAAACAGAATATAACGATATCTATGCTGCACCAGGAGAGACTAAACACCCAGAGATTTCAAATACACAACAAGATGCATTTACCGGCTATAAAAGTGTATTTCGCATGATACGTCCCCTTTGATGTATTGCTGAAGTTTTGCTGAAAAGGTTTCCCTCCTTTACGAGAGATGCAGCTTTGTTGTGCACAGGAAAATAATTGTAAACCCAAATCTGCCTAGAACAACAAGCTAAATACCAGGGGATGTGGAGTGTGACTGACTGCCTCTGCAAGCTTATAAAGCTGAGGATCCAGCCAGCACAGGTGTCCACCATCCATCTGATGGACATGCTGCCAGTCTCCCTGAGGGAGACGACTGCAGGCAGCCACTGCACGACTGTCACACCCCTCACGATTATTCTGTCTTCCTCCTCACTTACATTTCTCATACATCTTTAAGGCAGCTATCAAAACAATCATCCTTCCCGCTGCAGTATATATTAATTGGTCTGAATGAATTTATAGCCACTATAATTAAAGGCCTTGGAAGTGAGGCACAAGTGGGCGTGAATCCTCTATGCAAACTTCATTTTCACACCATGATAAATGCAAAGGGAGAGAAATTCTCTACTCATAGGAAATGTTCAGCCTCTTTCATTTTTTTTTTTCCTTTTCGGATTAAACAAGTCAGAAATTAATATATTGTAAAGAAATCCACACAGAGCTGTTTGCATATCATTGTAATGTAATTTTCTTTAGATATAAACTTCATCAGGTTAAATTAAATTTTCATTACAGAGACTCTAAGTGGCCAAATTGGTTGTCATTTACATGAGCTATGAAAGCCTTGGTTTGCTACAAGAAGAATGCCTCACTATATTCCACCACATTATCCCAACCCAAAGACATTACAGAGTCTCTTATATGAAATTTGATCAGGTGAAGCTTTCCTAAAAATTCCTGCTGTGTTCAGTGGGTCAGAAAGCCAGCACTATAGGGATGCTGGTCGGTGATGTTGTGATTTCCAGGGGACACAAGCTTTGAGTCACACTGTTACAGTGTGCGTTAGAGCTGAACTAATTCTGATGTAAATGCAACACAAATGCCTCTCAGCAAATTCAAACAATTATCATGATCATAATAATTCACGAAAAAGAAAATAGAAATTTAGAATATTAGAATGAATATGTATTTATTTTTAAGATTTATATGTTAGTGTTAAAATAAATTTTAGGGATTATTTGACTGATCGCATCATCATACAAAACTCAGCATGTTTTTGGCTGACAAAAACAAACCCAGAATCCAAATATTTGCTGATTGTGCAGAACAGATACTTCAGCAAGTCTCCTGACGTCCTTCGACAGAACTTCAAACTCAGGTTTTTAAGCGTTTTTTAAAAGTTCCCTCCATTAGAAGATGGGAAGAACTCTGCAGCTCGGGAGAAGAAATGTGAATGTCATCTTTAGAGTTTCTTCTCCAGAGTGTTGATTGCAAACAGCTCCCTTAAATGGGTGGAAGAAAAGTCACCTTTCATTCCATCTAACTATACTTACAGCTAATTGCTGTCTTAGAGGAACAGAAATTAATTTTTGAAAGGTCTTTGAAGTACCAACAGTGAAGCTTTTCTGCCTTTTGTGCTGAGAGCAATTACTTTGGCAGCTGTATGAAGTCCTTTGCTTGAGCCAGATGAATAATTGTCACTATGGAATTATAGGCATTTATTCAAACTCCGGAGGGTTTCTGTTATTACTATGAAGAACAAAGATTGTTGTCTCATAAGAAGCTGTGCTTACAGTGAAGCAAGCTGCCATTATACACCACTGTTGTGCAAACACCAGCTATTTCCTCTCCTCTCTTCCTGGTATGATTTTATTGAAGATTCCCGTGCATCAGGGTCAATACTGAGAATAACATTGAATTTCCTCATTAGTTGTTGCCCATTTCCTGCTCTCTATAAAGAAGCCAGCTGCAGTCTACATTCACTGAGGTCCCAGGCTTTCGTAACTGGCTTTTTAAAAAAAAAAACTGGATTAATGAAGAGGAAACAAAGCTGCTGGTGGACAGCAGCAGCTGCGAACGACTGATTGTTTTTTTGATGGATTTTATTTTTATTTTTTCATGAATAGCAACTTTTGTTTTTTCGGTCTTTTGCATTCTTTCTCATGTCCTAATGACAAAAAATAGAATTCTATTATTAGTTTTTGTCTGTTTTAGTGTAATCTACATGTACCCTATT
>JARVGW010000815.1:14471713-14492619 GCA_031762495.1 Anablepsoides rubrolineatus
CTGTCCAGTCTCCTTTAAGACTTTATCAACCTCTTTTCTGACTGCTTCCATGGCCTCTGGGTGTTTCAAGAGGAAGAGCAGAAGCCAGAAGGAAGAAGGTCCTGTGTTGCCCTGAGAAGCCCAAAGAAGCATAAACATGTATCTATTGATCATCGACTCTTTCATGCCCATCTCCACTTTGGCAAGATGCAATTCAAACACCCAGCGACTGATGTTGTCCTTGTTTTTCATCTTCTCCACTGACACAGTGTCCCAGAGGAAGGACTGTAACCTGTCAGCTTCCCACTTGTCCTTTGGGGGAAGGACCCCATAGGCCAGGTTGGGGAAAAGTTGGTCATATTTACGAAACTCATAAAACAAAGTTTCAGACTGAGTTCTGTCTTCCTCTTTGGCTTTCACCTCACTGTCCTCTGACTTGTGTGGCACATTTCCAAACAAAGCTAAATAGCCTGCTCTGAACACAATGTTGTAGCTGTACATGAACAGGCCATCTTCCTTCCAGGTCTTCTGTTCTGAGCCGATGCTGTGCAGCATCACGTTCTGCAAATTGCTCATCATGGCTTGTGTCATTACACCCAGGCCTTCTCCTTTCAGATACTTATTGCTGCTACTCTGAAGGATGTGGTGATCTTCCTCAATAGCTACATACCCAAAAACTCTCTTGACCAGCTGTTCTGCGAACGTGTCGAAGTCCAGCTTTTCTCGACTCTCCTTAACAAAAGCCCCAAATGATAGAGGGTCCTGGAGGAAAGTGAAGTAATATCCAGCCAGCTGTACTGTGAAGACATCACCATGTTTCTTCTTCATCCTTTCTAGGAACTTGAAAGTGTCTCTGCGAAATTCTAGCACATGGCCCAGCCATGGAATGAGACCCTTGTCGAGAGGAGGTTCTCCTGGTCTCTGCTTGCGGAAAACCCCAAGAAGGTACAGTCCTCCAACCAGAGCTACAAAAATGCTCAAAAGAATCATGATCAGCAGCTCCATGACAGAGTCCTCTGAGAGCCACAAATAAACTGACAGCCAAAGTCCATCTTCAGCATAATGATATTTCTTTAAGCTCCTCCCTTAAAGTTTAGATTACAAAGTCCCAACTAAACCTCATATATATATATTGTCATTAAAATAGAAAGCAACAAATAAAAAACCTACAAACCCTGCTTTTGTCCTCTACCTAGAATTGTATTTTTTTCTTTTTCTGGGTTTCTGGAGGTCATCAGTTAAATGAAATTAATTCAAACCAGGTACTGCACTCAAACTAGAATGGCCTGTTTAAATAGGACTGTAAAAGGATAAAACTGTTGACCACATTGATCCATGTTAACAGTGATGAATTATGAGTTTAAATTATCTACTTAGAAAAAAAAAAAACAATAATCCTGCATCTTTTTTTATTTTTATTTTTACTGTGATGGACTATTCACACTGTTATGTGATTTTTTATGGCTATATGATTTAAAGAGTTAAGGACATGATTTCAAAGATTTCATCCTTTTATCATAGCAAACAAATTACATTTGTCACGTTGCAATTGTCCTATTATTTTAATTTTTGTATTAAAGCCAAAGCAGTGATTTGAATAGCTTTATTTTGTTGGTAAATATTTATAAAGTTGTAACAAATGTGTACTTCATGTGTTGAAAGGATTAGTTAAATACAATGAGGTAATTCATTAAGACATCAAACCAAAAACATCTTTTTAAATCACTTCCAAAATTAAAAGGAAGCCAAGGAAAATTATATAATTTTGTAAACACTGCAGAAAAGAGCAGTCTAAGTAAATGTTTAAAGGTTTATGCTTTTATTACACTCAAAAGTGATAAAATACAACACAAGCAGCATAATTTTCACAGGTTTTAGACAAGAGATATGGCCGTACAGCTCTCCCAGAGGAAAAGCTTTCTTTCCTTTAAGCTGGATAAACAGCCAAAAATGTGAACGGTTTTTCAAAGACCACTTCTAAAGATATGAAAGCAGAGCTTCTGTGTGGATCTAATGGGGCCAAAAGGTACTGATTTATCAGCAAGGTTTCCTTTTCCTAAACCAAAGTGCTTTTATCTCACTTGTATTGATACATAGACAATTGACCTTCCCTTGAATCATCTAAAGAAACAATAAAAACAGGCAAGCTGCATTATTAACACACCTGTGTTACAAGGACAAGTGAAAAAATAACTTGACCTTGACCCCCATATCAAACCCGCCTGATGACCTTCATTTTGTTCATGACTTAAAACTGTTGCAATCATTTTTTAAAGTTTAAATACTGTGTTGCATAACTTCAGACTACTGCTAAGTAACATTGACCTCCACTAATAAAAGCTTAACAAAGGGAAACCTATGCCACCAGATTGTCCATGAACTTATTTAAATCAATAAAGCGAGCCTGTTTCTTTTTTTTACTGCTGTTTTATTTGCTACTGTGAGCATTTTAACAATGATTTACAAAAATGATGGTGAAGGCAAATATTACTTTGTTTGTTTTTTAGAAAGACTTTGGAGAGGTGGAGTAATATTTTTAACCAAAAACAGTTGTTGTTTTTTTGTCTTTAAATAATGGTGGATATAACCTGGTTTATGTAGAATGCAATAGGATCCACCTTTTTATTATTTAATTGACAAAGTCTGATCAAGAATAGAATAGGGTTGGCTTGGTATTTCACTCTCAGCAGACATGTGGTGCCATCTACTGGATCACATGTGGTCAGTGCTCGTTTGTGAAATACCTAAAGGACTCAGTGCTTTCATATATTTTGAACTTGGATCTTGTCTTTTGATTTACTAAAATACAAATTTGGCTATAAGGGGACATATGAAAAATCTACTTATTTAGTCATCAAATGCATTTTGCTGTGTACTTGGAGTCTCTAAGGGCAAAGCAGTTGAATGTAGTCTCTCCCAGTGCTGCGTACCCTGGACAGGTCACATGTTCGAAATACAAAAGTTGTTGAAAACATAACTGATCACAAGATGTTTTAAACAACTCTTCTGTTGATCCATACTCATTCTGTAATTGGTCAGAAGATTGCAGTGTGCTCTTTCTTCTCCAAGGAGGTCAACTCTATTTTCTTCTCATTTATTTATCTTTTAGTCCAGGGTCTAACTAGCCAACATTCAAAACTTGGTCCAGGTCAACAGCCAAGTTCTGTCTATTTGTATCAAAAAAGCAACATAAGAAATCATTCTAATATAAATATTATTTTTTCAAATTATGTTGTGTTTAGATCAAATATTATAACCTAACAGATAAAGAACAATGTGATTTTTTAAAAAAATAATTATTATGTCTAAATCTCTAACAATGTTTTTCTTTTTTCTTTTTTCTTACACATGAAATATGCAGTCATCAAACTTCATTTTCTTGACTTGAAAGTTGGCCAATTGTCATGAGAGGAATGAGCTCAATATAAAAATATCAAGTTTAAAGTATTTCATTATAGGGACTAAAAATGCAGACCTTGAGTTTGACACATGTGGTTTACTCCTTTGAGAGCTATATAGAATAAGTTTTTTTTTTACACCTTTACATGCTGCAGAAACGTTTTTTGAGCTTTATTCTGTGCATCAATGCAGCTCTTATTTCCCAAATTACAAGATGGATTTAGTAGACTGGTTACAAGGGTATGCCATGTAATTTACTAAATAATGTCTCTATATGAACTAGATAATCAAAATCTTACAAATATATAGTTTTAAAAAATATTTTTGGTTAATACATTGAAATAAACCTCTAGTGTACAAATATAATTAGAAACAAACTAATGCTTGAGATTGAGCTGCTTCAAAATAAGTCATTAAATGTTAGAAAGGCCACTTTGAAATGAATCATTTGGGTTTAGTTTGTCTTTTTGCTCTTCCACCTTTGAATATGATTTAATCTTCAGTGTCCCTCTGGGTCTGGTGAATGTTCAGGGGGAGTTGAGCCTATAATTGCATAAAGGAAATGCCACATTAAGGCTTCAAAGCAGTTTTTTTTTTTTTTTTTTTTTTTTACATGTCTGTTCTCAAGAAGAGTGGACGTGAACAGTGAAGAAGCTTTTAAACAATAAAAACTGCTTTAAAAAGAAAAATGAATACATATGTTATGTATGTGTTTTTTTCACACTGTGCAAAATATTGATAGAAATTGTTGAATGAAGTCAAAGATGAATGAATTGATTTCATGTTGTTCTGAAAGACAATAGACAAACCCTCTGAACATCTTGTTTTGACTAACAAGAGTTGAAACAAGAAATGGTATACATATCATCTTTAATATGTTCAAATAAGACATAACATAAGTTTGAATGCCTGCCATACAACATGCAGGTTGCTGTCACAGGGCGGAGACAAAAATAAAAAAAAATGTGAGTGAGGTTTATCCCTACTTTTAGTATTGTGGATTACTGACTTTTTATGGTTTTGATCAGGCGTGACGTTAGGCCCATTGCAGGACGCCGACAAATAAATAAAATTAATAAAATAATAATTGGTTTTGCAACAGGAAGTCAATGTACAAGTTTTTATCAGAGACCAACCAGACAGGCTGGGAAATCCAAATAGACTTAGAAATTACATCTGGTTTTTATTTTTTTACTAAAGCTTTACACGCTCGTCGGCGGTACGTGCCGTGTCCTCACGCAACTAGGTGTTGCATTTAATGTACCTCGGAATTATACCAACCACAAAATATTTGCGTCGTAGCCTAAAAAGAACAAACGTCTACCGTAGTTTAGCTACTTGGAGCGAGTGTTAATAGATAGATCTGAGTTTTTTCTATCGTAATGTATCATTTCTCTTTTAATTTTATTTTATGTGGCGAGCAATCGAGGTTCTATGGACAATTCTAAGAAGCAAATCTATACATTGTATGGCTACAGTATGAAATATCACTGTTCTATATAGCCGATTTTTAATATGTTTAACAATATTGTGTGTAACTTAGGCGAGCAATGTTCACAAAGTTGGCATCGTTAGATTTGTGTTTTGTTTTTTCCTGTAAACATTAAACACAACACATGCAGTGCCTGACGTCAGGCATGCGTAATCGACAGTTATATCATCGAGACGCCGGTATATGACTTCCTTTAAATGCGTGTAAGCTAGCTCAGAAAACTCACATCAAAACTCGCCGGACAATTTCTTTACGAAGACCTTAGACAGCAACACGGGTAAGAAATTGACAATACTACATGGCGATATTGAATTTTAGTAGCTGATAAAAACTCTAAGCAAATCATTATGTTGTCGATAATTTCAACTTTTTCTTACTCATTCTGGGCTGTGCTTGGCCTCGACGCATAACTAGTTGAAAAGAGATCACATTTTACCACAGATGCCGTGTTTTATTGAAAGTTATAGTAGTGGTTAGTTTTTGAAGGCCGACATCTTTGCTCATGTGTCACCTTCGACATGTCCTGAACAAATAAAAGAGTTACATTTTAGATTTGGAGTCCAACTTTGAAAGTAGTTGTTAATCAATTATTAATGACAAACGTTCTAACGCAGTTTATATACAATAATGCTATAATCGAATGAAATAGCTGATGTGGCATTAAATTTGGCAAAGAACCAGAATAAACCCTAATAACTGTCCTTGTTTGACCTTGTTTTTTTTTTTTTTAATAAAGTCAACATGGCTTCTTATGATGAACATAATGACTCTAAATTGATGCGGAAGGTAAAGGAGAATCCATTTGTTCCAGTCGGTGAGTAAATTGTGTACCTACTGCTAACTAAGCTATATTGAGTATATCAAAAACTAGTGTAACTTTACTGACTTTATTAGTTCTTTTGTAGTAATGACTTCCATACTTTTATTTGTTTTAGTAACATTTTACTTTGATTTGAGTCATTTCTCTTGGCTGATGTTTTAATTTCATGTATTTTTCCATTCCAGGAATTGCTGGATTCGTTGCAATTGTTGGACACCAATTGTACAAAATGAAATCTCGAGGTGATACCAAAATGTCGGTGCACTTGATCCACATGCGTGTAGCTGCACAGGGGTTTGTGGTCGGAGCCATGACAGTTGGTATGTATCACAAAATGTCGCTTTTCTAATCTGCGTTGTGCTTTCAGATGCCTTTTGTGTACAAGAGCAGCAGCAACCTTAACTGAGCCTTTCAGGTTTTCATTAATGTGCTGGATGTAATGGATTCAGAAAGCTAGAACACTAAAACAGCAGTGATGAAGATCATACAGATGTTTGCTTCATTGATCACAGCCATGGATTAATTGAGGCGTTGGCTATCATGGCCTCAGGAAAAATGCTGTGTCATCCTGACTGGTTAACTTCACATATCTACAGCTGTGTGTATTTAAGACTTTTCTCAGACATAAAAGCATGCCATAGTTATTTTGGGCTGCTTGCAAACACAACACTGAAAGTCGACTTCCTCCTGTTGAATTCTGCTCACATCTGTGGTGAAACACTGTCTTCAGGACCAATAGCATGAGCCGTGTGCTTTGAGTCACCGTAAAGACAAACAGGACTGTACCTTCTGGTTGTTTCACATCAGTGACATTTGGTTGCATCTAATTACACTCAAACAGGTTCACGCTCCTCCACACATTCCCTTTTTGCGATTATTTCACGCACTTATGGAGAATACACAGGAAAGAACCAGACGACTTGGTGACAAAATTAATGGAAAACTAAAAAGGAAAAAAACACAGCAGTGTAACAAACTGCAGCTTCCTGATCTCCAACTTGACAATGGGTTGACTTATATATAATCTAGTTTTCTTCTGGTTATCATAAAAGGAGCTAGCTAGCTGTTTAATTGAATTTCAAAATAAACCATGAACAATGTTAGCTTAAGTTAAAATCTCAGTTTTGTCAGGTTGTGGTTTGAGCACAATATCAGAAAAAATAGATCATGTGATGGTGATGTGTGCCACTCTGCCCGAATAATGGTTAGGTGCACAGTTATGTTGCTTATGTTTTGATTTTGACTAAAACTACTTTGTATTACAGAAAACCTCATGTTGTCAGTTATGAAGTCTGAGCTGCATGTGTTTCTGAATTGTTCTTGAATAGCTGTAAGAGTCTCCATGTAATTTTTTTTTCCTTTTTCTAGGAGTCCTGTACTCAATGTACACACAGTACATTAAAAATCCCCGTGAGGAGCAGAAAGGAGGAGAACACAAGTGAACATGGACTTAAAAACATTCTGTGTCCTTTAGAACTATTATATTTAGGTGTGCAATGAGAAGCTAATCAATTAAAAAAAAAAAACTAATGGCACTTTCTCCTTTTACACAATGTACCAGTGGCCACATTCTGACTTTTGTATTTAAGACTTTCTGTAGTGCTTAATTTGGCAACTGGTTGAGTGTTTGGAAGATGCCAATATTGATGGTGTGTGACGAGTGATATTATTTTTTTAAAAAAAGGAAGAGAAGCAGATACAACTGTTTATATGTATGGGAAAGCTAAGGCTAAGTTTGACTTGTCCACCAACAGTAGATTATCTGACATTTATATTTATTTGTCTCGGTTTTATTTTCTATTACCAGCTATATTATGTAATTGTTGGATTTTTATGCCAAATAAAAACAATTGGTTCTTAGTAAATGTTGTTCTAGTTCAGTCTGGACACCAAAATATTTAATTTGAGATGTCACGTTAAAGACTGCTTTGGTGAGTTTGGGCATATTACAGATTATATCATATTAAAACCTACATTTAAGGTTTCCACATGCAAACAGGGTGAACTTGATAGCATATTTCTTGTTAAAGAATTTGTTAAAGGATTTTTATTCACTTGTGTTACTGTAATGCATTGTAACATGTTTATTGTAATTTTTCAGTATTTGTCATTTTCACAATTTTGTTTTCATAGATTCGTGAGACAAAAACTGAGGTACACCCTTTCAACTGTGTACCAGCTTGGCAAATGCAGTAAAACTTGTTTTTGTGATATCATGTTTGCAAAGGAATTTACAAAGTTAATTTTTCTGTGTGAGAATATAGAACATATTGTCCTTTTTTTTTTTAAGTTTAAAATTCAGATTTCTTAGTTTTGGTTGAATAAGTACACTCCTGGCAGCTAGATCAAACATAGTCAATGGTTCAAGTTTCTGCTTGTAGCTCTAAAGTAGATTTGTTAATTTCACCTTTTCTTATCCATTCAATAAACTGCTCTCACCAACTCCTTTATAATGTTTTATTATTTGAGAGAATTGCTAATGAATAAGATGCAATGCTTTATTTAATTTAAAGTAGCATTAAGTTTCATACGATATCTGTTCTTGTTTCTGGAAGATGAGTATTTATTTGGCAACGTGTAATGTCTGCCTGAGATCCAGTAAGTGTTTTGTCCCTGTTGTAGGGCTGACCGGCGAAGTGTGCTTGTCAGCATGACATTGCTAATCTTCCTCAGTTGTACAGCCAGTTCTAAACTTCTTCACTGTCATTCAAACATGTTGTATATGGCAGAGAATGTTCATATGTGACTCCCTGTTTAATATGTTCAGGTAAGGTAAGTTCAGGCCACAGCAATCTTAGTTTTTTTATATTGCACAACTGGTGTGCTTTGGTTGAGTACTCTTTAAAATGTGTTATTTAGGCAAAATCAAAAGAACAAAATCAAAGACTGACTACTCTTAAATCAATCCTACCAAATTAGTTAAAAATAAATATAAGATTGTAATGAACAGTTAACCTAAATTTAATAGAGTTGCCAAAATGGTTTAAACGTAATTTGATGGGTAGACCTAATAATCCACTTTTTATTTACAAACCAAGTCTCTGAAGCCTATCATAAAACAATAAGAAACCATGGTAGTCGGGCCAAAGTCCACATGAAGGATAAAATTCTTAATTTAAAAAATAAATAAATAAAATATATATAGATATAAAGGGGAGAGAACAAAGCTGTGTATATAAATACTATGGGAGAGAACCCTGCCTGAGCAAGATGGCCGCCGCAGGGACGCATCCCGAATGAGCGAAAGTGATCTCTCAGCTCACGCGAGACTGTGGGTGAAGTCTCAGGAAAGCCGTCGTTATGGATACAAGAAAGCTCAAGTTCAGATCACGTAAACCATTGCAGTCGAAGTAAAGATTATTTGTTCACAGGACCATTTCTGGATAGAAAACGTAAGTCATGTTTTATTTTTGTTTTAAACCCTCGAGGACTTAAAATATTAAAGACACTTTTACGCTAGTTTTAGCATTTTGAATTAGCCATTTTCAGACTTTATGCCTATGGTGAAAAAAAGATGGCATAAAATAGTAAATAGAAACCTTTTGAGGAATGCTTGTTTATTGCTGTTTTGAAAACTACGAACAATTTTAAGCATTTTTTCCCTATGTTTATTATTAACTTTTTATTCGTTTTGTCTTTATGTTTGGTTCACAAAAGTCATGCATTCATTAGCCATTTTTTATTGGATTAATTAATACTACAGTGGTGAACATCAGTGGTCAGTAATGAAAATAAACTGATATGAGTATACTCAATGCAAATTCCAATAAATAAATAAATAAATAAATAAACAAACTCTTAATAGCACTACATGTATTGATATTAGGAGAGTTCTTGTGAAAACTCTTATTGTCACCTTAGATCACAGGTCATGGAGCATGATGAAAATTGAAATGAACATCAGGAAAAAAGAAAACTGGCCAGGAAAAAGAAAATGGATCTTGACAGTTCTAACCTCAGCATCTCCCAAGATGATTTGGATTTGTTTAAGCAAGGTATTGAGACAGAAAATGACAGGTAGGTCTTTCTGTACCTGGGCTTCGTATTTAATTAAAACCTCAAATAGGAACACATTAAAAATGCTTAGTTATCTTTTTAACTAATTTCTCAGGCTATTACAGCATGAAAATCAAACACTTCTTGACCAGGTGAGAGAGCTAAAGGATGAAAATGGACGACTCTTCAAACTCCTGAGTGAAAAGGATTTTGAGATTAAACACCTGAAGAAGAAAAGAGAAGAAGAAAGGCTGGCCTTAGCAGGTATACTAGGTGCATTTTTAAGACCAGTGTTAAGGTGCTTCACATCATGTTTTTATTGATTGATTGATTGATTGATTGATTGATTGACTTATTTGTTTAGGCACATCAGGCATTGCAGGAGCTGTAGCTGCGTCCAAGATCGTTGAGCTTTCCAAGAAGATTAGGGAGCTAACTGCTGAAATTGAGAGCGAGAAGATTAAGTCCAAGCAAAGCAACAATAGAATCAAAGAGCTTGAGAGAAAGGTAAATAATTTTCAAGGTAATTTGCTGAATGGAAGTGCATCAATTCAGCACAAAACTCTTGGAAAGAAAAACTATTTTTGTACAGCTTCAGGCCGTTGTGCTACATTCTCAAACTGGGCAGGAGACTGACTCAAAGTTACTGGATGGGAGCTCATCTGGAGAGAGTGAGGTAAACATGTATCTTTTTGTTGTTTTCATGATCTAAACCGTTGTAACTCAAACATTTTAATTCCAAAAAGCAGGAAAACCCAGTGGTCAAACCTCTGCAGGAAAAATTAGCAGCTGCTCAGTTAAAAGTAGCTGAATATCGCAACCAGATTCAATCCACCAAACAAGAGTTGAGAGTTGCTCAGAAGGTAATCATCTTTTATTGTTGTATTATGCTAATTTACAACTTCTTGGTTTGATTTCCAAACCTTTTAGCCACAGACTCTATTCAGATGAGCTGATTGGTCAAAAATATTGCAGGGAATTAATTTTAGAGTGGGCAATGCAGTACACTCTGCTTGGCAAGAAATTTTGGGGAATATTGATATGAGAAGAACAAAATGTCTTTAAGGCGACCTGTTACTTTTTCTAGGTAGAGTTTATGCAGTTTTAGATTTTGCAAACTTTAAACATTAAAAATAATTATACAGTAGTTGTGATTTTTATTTATTTATTTTATTTCACAATATGAACTGTTGCAGGTAATAATAAGTGAGGTTGGAGAAGAAGTCAACCTTCAGCAGTTGCTGAACTGCCCTGGGAGCTTTAGAGGGCGATCACAGCAGATACTGTCTCTCAAGTCAAGGGTAAGCTAAAAACAAATAATTTAACAATTTAACGTTTATCATATATAAAACAAACCTTTTTTTAAAAAAGGCAGTGTGGTAGCAAAATGAAAATGATTTGAGCCATCATACAACAGATTAGAGATCTGGAGCAGCAGTTCAACCAAGCGACTCAACAAAGACAACCAAGTGCCGTCGGTGTGGAAGAAGAGTCTCTGGGCACTGGTGTCCATCAGAAAACTCCCCCCGAAGACAGGAACCTCAGCTACATCCGCACAATTGAGAAAGGGAAGAGAGAAGCATTTGAGGTGTGTAAGCAATTGCTCTGATAAAATCGAAAAAGTAATTGGTTTATGTCCCCGCTCTGTTTTCACATGTCTGCAGAGGATCTCAGCAGAATATGAAGCACTATTAAAAGAACATGAGGATGTGAAGAAAAGGCTGGAAGCTGCTAAAGCCAGGAACCGAATTCAGTCTAATGAAATACAAACTTTGAAGGTCCAGAACACCACCTTGTTGGAGAAGAATAAACATGATGCTGAGCTTTTGGGCATCACATTGGTAAGGCATTAAAGCAGAGAACAATGAGTTATATTCACACTGTATTTGTCTATCACAATAACATTTGAATTGTATATCTTCTGAGCTATATTCATAGCCCATTTTACAAGTTTTCTACATTTCTGTAGAAGCAGCAGAATCAGATGCAGACAATGCTGAAGCAATTCAGCCATCAGCAGAAAGAGCACAAGCCGAAGCAACATCTGAGCTGTGAGCCTTCAGAGCAGAACAGACTGATCCAGAGCCTGAAGCAGGTGGTTGCTGAGAAAGACGCCAAGATCAACGAGCTGCAGAAGAGACACAAGGTGTCTTTGGGATGTTTCAGTCTTACCCCAGATAGCAAACATCACTGACTCAAAAATCTACCATGTATGCATTAAATGTGATTTTATGGCATTTGCAGGGTGAGCATGTGGACAGACAGTCAAGCTGCAGTTCAAGATTCTTACCAGAAGATGGAGACATTAACAAGAGAATCCCTTCTTCAGAGTATGTTTTCATTCAGTACACATGTTAAATAATCACTAGTGTCTCAGCTTTTTATTTTAATTTCATTAAATGTGCTACTGTGTTTGTTACCTTCTGCAGCTCAGCCTCTAAATATGGTCATAAATTGGTGACACATGCAGTTGGGAGTGGCTTAGGTAACAAGTAGGTGATTTATTATTATTATTATTATTATTATTATTATTATTATTATGTCACATTCAGTGTATCATTGTGTACTTTTGTATATTTTATTTATAGGAGCTTAAGTTCTTCAAAATGTCCACAATGTTCAGCTGATGTGAGTGCACTGATGACCCAGAGCAGTGAATATAAACTCCTCTGTGTGGAGAAGGACCGACTCTTTGAGCTAGTTCAAGTCCTGCAAATGAGGTAATGTTACTGCAGAATGTTTATGAATTTGTGAACTCTTTTTTTCTACTTTGTTGCTCAAAGTTTTGTATTTTTATTGATGCTGATGAAACGTACATCTGGGACAGATGTGGCCACTTCGTAAAATGGCAGTAATGTCAACCGTAAAACACACACTGACCTTTGAAACATTATTCCTCATTATTTCTGTTGGCACTCATGATATTTTTGTACATTACTTTAATCAAATTGATATTGTAAATATTCAGGCCCAGATTCTGACTTAAATACACTTTGTAAAGTATGTACATTACAATATGTACAACTACAATAATTGATTAATCTTTCTTATGTAAGTTTTGTGGCACATATCTTGTTGCACAATTTTTGTACTCAACAATTCATATATCAAAATGTTCATCTCCTTTAAGACATTCTGGCTATGACTTTTGGTATTTTAGCAATTTGTTCTTTTTGAGATATTTAGCTTTTTTTTTTGCTCTCATTAAAAATTATTTCAACATCCTTAAAATCCTTCAAAATAGTTGCATTTTACACTTTTTGTTTTGCTTTTGTGCTAATTTTAGCTTCCTTCAGCTTCTTTTTGTTAATATTAACTTTTTTTTGTCTTTTCAGCTATCTTTCTGCTCTTTTCAGTTATTCTACTAATTCAATTGTTTGTACTTTTGTCAACCTTTTTCTGCTAATTTAGGCTTTTATGCTTTTTTCAGCTGTTTTACTTAATTTTAAGCTACTTCTCTTTTTCAGCTAAATTCTCCTTTTTGTGATATTTTAGCTGCTTAATTTAACAATTATGTGCTCTTTCTCCTTACCTTTGTCAGCTGCATTTGAGCTACTTTTCTGCTATATTGCTATGCTGAGTCTGATTTAAATATTTACACCCTAATTTGTTTGAATCCTTCAGGGATAAAGAGATGAACCAGAAATGTTTGGAGGCACAGAAAAAGTACCAGGAGGCGCGCTATAACACTGTGTTTCTGGAGCAGGAGTTGGAGAGGATGAAAGTAGAAGGAGTCAACCAGCACAATTAGGACTTATACCAAGCCTCAATAACAGCATGATTTAAAAATGTGAAGGATGTTTTTCTTACTTGTGGCTATCAGAACTCTATAGGGGCTAAAAGTCACAAAGCAACAGGGAGTGTTCATAAACAAACTGAACAAATTGTCCAACTCTTGGCTTTTCTTCCCCTAACTTTGACAACACTGCAGATATCTTAAGCTGGTTCTGAAATCAAACATGATAGTTTTTTGTTTCCCCAGGTATAGAATTTTAACCAGATAACAGAAATAATGACATGTGACGAAGAACTCACTGCTGGTAGACAGAGTTCATATCTGTCCATCATGTCTTGGTTCGCACCGTGTTGTTTTCGTTGCTCTTGTATGTCGTTCAGCCGGTGGAAGCCCGAGCTCTGAGGGCGTCCCGAAAGAGCGCGCTCCATCCTGACCTGCAACTTTACGGTGACGTGATGCGACAAGTCGAGCATGTTTCCCTGGAGGCTCTGTGACAGCAGCGAGGCACTAACCGAGCGAACTGGCTGCTCCCTGCTTAAGCTCACTTGCAACTGAGTCCTACCTTCTCCTGTCACATGTGACAAACAGCAGCCTGCAGGAAACAAGTTCTCCTCTTCAGTCGTATAGAAAACATACGGGTATCTCACCTGCTCTTCTGCTTATAATGATTTGTACTGGTTTCCGTGTGAGACCTGCTGAACTTGACTAAAGTACTTTGAGTGGCAAGGCCAGTGTTGCCGTAATGGCAGCAGACATGAGGTGATACTGATCTGAGAAACCCTTGGCAGTAATAGGACCTCTTGTGGTTTCATATTGTGTCTGCTTGTTGTTTTTCTACTGTCACGTCTTATTAAGTAAATGCTAAAGTTTTCCTCTGCTGGTAACTTGATGTGCATTTCACTGACGCCAGTCATTTCTGCTTTTTATGTAAAGGTTTTCAACAAGCAAATAAATTAAAAAAAACCATCCAAATCAGTTAATAAGAAGTGAACCCCATCTTCCAATAGATGATTTAAATTTATTGTTTTTCTAAATAGTAATGACCTACAGTACATTTAGTCTAAATGTAAGTTTTTATTGTGTGTGTTTGCTTGTCTGTAGTGTTAGTAACATAATGAAACCTGTAGAAAGCAATCAAACAGATTAACTTTTAGAGTCAACCCCATTCAACATGGCTGCCACAGCAAAGTGAATCAACAAACACAAACATAGCTACAACTCAACCTATTTTTTTAAATTATTGAGCTAATTTGGCATGATAGAAGCTGAAGATCTTTTCCAACAAATATTGTCTGTTAGAATATTATCTTATAGTCCAATGCATGGATTTTACCTCTTATTTGAACATCTGATTAACCTTTGGAGTCAATCAAATATTATAAGGAAACACAAAGAATGACTATAATTCCACCAATTTAAAATATATTGAGTTAAGATTTGGTGTGGTAGTAGCTGAGAGTCATTTAAAACACACTCCGAGTGCTGTCACATCTTCTGTGATACAATATAAACACAAGACACATGACATGTAGAAGGTTTGATCAATACAGCTCTAACCTTCAAGGAATACAGGCCTTTAATTTCATGTTGTTTTTGGCTGAACGCGTTCAGTTGCACTCCCCTCAAAGTTCAATGTAACTGCAAAATATTACTAATTATTTCTGACTTGTGTGGGAATAGAGGCTGAAAGCGGCTTCGAACTCAAGCTCCATAAATTCTGACTGTGGTCCTTACATTTCCCAGGGCGTGGCACACATGTACAGTATGTGATCTTAGCCACTCACATTCAAGGACTGTCTGGATATGGCTGATGGGAGTGGCCCCTATACATTCATTCTAACATCAGAGTTATTTTCTTCCAGGACAGCCAAAAAGGTTTCAGCCTAACCCCCCCTCCTCCTCCTGTGCTCACCCCCCCTCCACATCACGCTTAATTTAAAACCATAGCTGACTTAGTGTGCTGATTCAAATACCGCACTATGTCTTCCAGCACCCTGTGGGAGATTGGCAGGTCCCTTTTGGACTTGGTGAGAAAGTGCCACAAGACAAAAATATCAGAGTTTGGACATGATGAAGAAAGCCTTTATGCTCAGAGTAACAAAAAACAGCTTGTGCTGAATAACTCCTGGATAGAAGGAGTAGGCAACCTTTTATGTGACATAGTTCAATGCATACTGTGATTGGAGGAAAAGATGAGAAACCTGAAGGTTCTGCTGGATTGTAGGACTTTTAAGAAATGTATAGACGTTAATTAGAAAAGTGCTGATGGGGCAAACATTTCATCTGATTATGGGGAAATGTTCAATTTCTGATTCTTCAACAAACAACTTTAGATGAAATGCACATTCAGATTTTTATATATATATATATATATATATATTTTTTGGATTGGTATCTGATAGGAACAAGTTCAGTGCTGCCAACCTTTCAAAATAAAGTTTTCCACTGTCCACTCCTGATGTTACTGTGTATTTTCAGTTAAACTAATTTCACAGCCTAATTTGACTACTTTTGTTGACTTCAGTTATTAGAGTGTCATCACCTTCAGATAAATTACACTTCATCATAGTTTTATTCTTGTTCTTTTTTTTTTTTTTGTAGCTGTATTACGCAGAAAGGTGTCGATTTATTCCAAAATGCCCAATAACCCACCAAACCAAACACCAACTTGTGTAAACACAGCATACGTAAACAGCCCCGGCTATTTGTCATTCCAGGTTTGAATGACTCCTTTCTCCATCGTTCTCCTCAGAGGTATTCCCTCGTTCTGGACCGATGCTTCCTGCAGACCATTGACTGCATCCAGAAACTAAAGTAAACAGTGGAGCGGTGAACGCAGAGGTTAAAGTTAGCAATCAGGGATCTGTGAACTTTGCACAGGCCAGAAAACTGTTTGTGCCTCTATGAGTTTATTAATCTGCCAGTGCCTCTCATTTACATGGAATGGAAAGAAAATAAATAGCTCAGCCCTAATGTGCTCATTTACAGGAAACAGAAAACTTACAAAAATGGACAAGGGATTTTTTTTTTGTTTGTTTGTTTAAAGCAGGAGTGTTAAACTCATTTTCACCACGGGCCACATATTGTGCCCCTCAAAAAGCCAGTTGTAATTAACTTTAACGTTTTGTGTTTAACCCTTAGATGCATAAGTGGGGTCAAAAATTCTTAAAAATCTCTGAAATTAAAAGGTTTTACACTTCTATATTATGATGTTAATCAACATGTTAAATGTAAAATCGGTCTTTTGTTGACCCAAATATAATAAATATAATCACTTTGAACTAAAATTAAAGACATCTTTTAAATTCTTTGCAAAAACACATTGATTCTAATTGGGGTCATTTTTGAGTTGTGGTAAGAAGCTGCAGTCTTGAAAACTGAACTTTCTGACATTCCGACAAGGAATTCCCACTGGTTCCAGTTTAATTTTACGACTTGCAAGTGGGAAATTCTCACTTCCCATTACAACTGAGCCGCGGCAAACGTAGCTGGCAAAAATGCAGTGAAATGGAGATTTTACAGTGGATTTCTATGGCTGCAGTTACTTTACCCTGTGCAGCTCCACCTAGTGGTGAGATGTTATTTCGCATGTAAAATATTTGAGATGTAGTTTCAAAGCAACGAACGCCTATTTTAAGACATTAGTACATCATTGAAACTCTTGTGGGCCACATAAAATGCCATGGCGGCCTTTGGTAAGACACATGTGGTTTTGTTCCTTTACCAGTCAATGATCATAGTGAGCCAATCGGTGATTTATTTTTTCAATAACTTTAATTATAAGCAGTTTCACTAGTTGGCAGTGTGAAATGTTTTGATGCACATCAAGGAAGTTTGTGGTGTTGAGATAAAAAAAAATGGTTCAATATAACACTATTTTCACCTCATAAACTTTATTTTTAGTAAAACGTTTGATGCTTCAAGAAAAGGGGACAAAGCACAAAAGAAGACTTGACGAGTTGTGCAATCAACAGCGTGCAGTAATCGCTCTGGTAACACAATGGAGGTATATAAATCATGTCACTGTGGGGCAAAGGCTGAGTCTTTGAGAAGTAAAGATGAAAAGTGCTGATGACATTTCTCCTTTCTCAAACAGCTGAAGAGCAGCTCAAGATGTTTCACACATAAAACAGAAGCATTAAACGTTTTACATAAAACCAATTTTATTTTTCTTTCCAGGATACAGGGAGCTTGTCTTTAGCAGTCACTGTGTGAGAGGTGGGATAGTTGCAGGTTCATAAGGCCACATAGAAACAGACAAACAACCATTCACTCACTCACCCACACCTGACAATTTGGAGATACCAATTAACCTAACAAGCATTTGGTTTGTGGGAGGAAGCTGGCGAACCTAAGAAAACTCATGGATACGTGGAGAGGAGATGCAAACTCTACACAGAAAAGCCAGAAGCTGACAGCTCTATGCTGGGTATGGAAGGCAAATACTCATTCATTCATTTTTGTCAGTCTGACATCAAAGGAACATGTTACTTAGTATTTTTGGAAAGGAAGTTACAATCTAACACGGGAGCTTTACAAAATGTGTAACAATGATTGTTTTCATTTTAATCATTTATTTTTTGTAGTTTCTTCTTTATCTTTTATTTCTCTCTTCTTCTCTTAAAATGATTGCCTGTATATAGTTAGCATGTTCCAAATAAAACAAACTGCAATCATAAAAGGCTGAACTTAATCACAAGTTTCCATCTCCTCAATCACAACAACACAGACTGTGCACATGCTTACTAAAATGAAACAGTTTGCAAATGAAGTTGAGATACAAACTCAACAGGGTTGTGCAAATGGCTATCATCACCATGATTTTAGAGAGATTTTCTTGTTTGGTTTTTGGAAACAAGTTTAACAGAATTTTTACACAAAGTTTTTTTAGCTGCTCCTTCATCACTCATACGATATACCTTCATTTTCATTCATTTTGACTGAAGAAACAAAGACCTCTAAGACAAGTAGAAATAGGAATGAGCCACTTGTTTAAACTACATAAAGCAAGAATCGACTCTGCGGAACGTCTTTGCTGCATTTTTGTCTCTGAGATACTTTTGCTGGGAAACACCGCGAGGGCATGGATGGCACACCTGCATGAAAGCAAACTAACTATGCTTTGGAAACAGCGTTGCTTGGAGATCTGCTATTTTTTGAGAGACTGCAGCGCCTCACAACGTGTGCCCCCCGCTCTTCCACTGAAGCCTGCTGTTCTCCCCGAGCAGTTGGTGTAACCTGGTTGTCACTTTTAACACCTGGCGCTCTCTCGTTTCATCCTTTTCTCACTTAAGATTGAATTGCTCACACACTCTGGAAAATAATCTTTTTTTTTTCCATGAAAACCTTTCATGTGCTTTCAGATGACAGTGTAAGGATTTTTTTTTCCAAACCCAAGTCAAGACATGGTTGCTTTAATACAAACGGTGTGTTTTTTTGCACATTTTTAACGAATATGCGTTGTCCTCTGAAAAAACACACAAACACTTACTTTGTTGAATGCATCTGCAAGGCTGGAGGAGCAGTAACATGGAGACATGCTCCTTCATGAACTAAGATGATTAACAAGTCCCCTGGCAGGTGCAGAGGAAACGGAATTACCATTTTACTAATGAATATGATCATGAAATGATGTGATCAACAGTCCTCTGAAAATATCTGCATAAGCACCACTGATGATGAGCTGCAGTTTTGTTTTTTTTATCTTTGTCTGACAGATCTCTGTAGAAAGATTCAGAAATAACATGTAGAGACAAGAGATAAAACACAAACTGTGATGTCACAACACTCCCAAGTGCTTGCTGGTCACAGAACTATCCATCAATGTGTCATGAATGTCAAAATATTAGTATTTGTTTTGACACAACTGACACATCAACTAATTAATATACAAGCTGTGGATTCCAGATCCTTAGTGGAAATCTGATTTTTTTCTTTGGATTATCTTCAAAAGTAAATCAGTTGCCTGGTGATTACTTTCAAACAGTTTCATTAAAACCTGTTCTGTGATTCATGAGATTTTATTTTCTAACTGTACAGATAGACTCACACATGCACACGTACACAGAAAAGGACAAAAACGTTATTGATTCACTTTTGCCTGTGTTGGCAGGTGATAATTATTTGTTTTAACGCTTTAATCAATGCATAATCTCAATGCAATTTGAAAAGGTGGCCAGGGGAGTATATGATTTATGATTTATTTATTTATTTAAAAGGGGATAGTGCAGTTTAATAAAACATATGACAATGGGTTAAGAGAAAAAAAATTAGCCAACATGCATTTTTTTCATTTGTAGTTCTACGGCCATGAAGTTTAAAAAAAGCGGTAAAATGCAAGAATATAAAAAGAACAAGAAATTAGATTAAACACATCCAAACACTAAGAGAAAAAAAATTTAAATTACAAACAAGACAATATAAATATAATACTACACATCTCAAGTGAAGTACAAATAATTAAAGCTTCTATTTAAGTACAGCAATGAAGTATTTGTACTTTGTTACTTTACACCTCTGATAACAGTCTCCTCTAACAGAGTCTCTTGTCACACACTCACTGCTGTTTCTCTGATAAGCTCTGAGAGACGAGCTGGGGATAAAATATGAGTTGCTTTAAAGATCAAGCATAAATCTGCAGATTTATGAAGGTCAGTTCAATTAAAAAAAAGAACATACTTGTTTAATATTTAACAGTGATGATAGCATCTTCTTTTTTATCCGTACCTTTTGTGGCTTGCAATATTTCAATGGGTTTCATTGTAGGCCTACTTTTGGAGGACTGTGATCAACTCTTACGATAAGTAAAGTGGTTAAAAATAATTTTTACCGCTTTAGTGGACAATCCATTCCTGATTGAACATAAAATTGCTATATTCAGCTTGACTATTTGTATATTATTTCTGACTTTAAACAGTTAGATATAAGATATTTTTAGTAAAAAGTTTGGTGGGGTGATTATTAGTTTTAGAGTAAGGAGCTCAGGGTTTGCTCTGTCTAAAGAAGTCAGTTGAGGTGGCAGACCCAGAACTCACTGGAGGTATTATATATTTCTATATATATATATATATATATATATATTATATTATATATCATCTGTGTCCTAGAACCTCCTTGGGATCTCGCAGCAGGAGCTGGAGAGTGTTCCTGAGGAGAGGGAGTATCTCTGGTGGTGTTGTTTCTCTCTGTGAGGAACTCTGTTTTGCTTTTAAGATTTGGATCATCTTGGCCCCTAAGCATGAAAAAAATCTGTGAGAATATTAGATTAGATTAGATCAACTTTATTATCCCCGAAGGGCAAATTGCTTTACAGCCAGTAAAAGCAGACAAGAAAAAAAAAAAAAAAAAAAAACACAACAACAACAACAACAACACAGCATTCATGTAGCACTCAATACAGTAATGTATCACCACAGATTATAAGGGCTATCCTAAATTATTAAGGAAGCCAACACTAACAGGGACAAAGGAACATTTGTACCTTT
>JARVGW010000815.1:14495419-14511205 GCA_031762495.1 Anablepsoides rubrolineatus
TGTAGCTCTTTACTACGAACAACATCCCCTTTGTTAAAACAGATATTCCTCTCATTAATAATACCTTTAACTGATTTCGACACCCATGGCTTGTTATTAGGAAAGACATAAATTAATTTCTTCTCAATAATAAGATAATAAGAAGATATGAGTCATCACCTTTCTCCTGTCATAAAACCTTTCTTTCCTGATGGAAGTGGTCTTTTCCCACAGTGACATTGCCCCGTCCTTCTACGGGTAATAAAAGGTCACTGGATGTTTTTGATGAGTATAACAGCGACATAAATTACATGTTGTGGCCTTTTGCAGTTTCCAGGCTTCCATCTAGAGACATACTTTTATGTCACCATCATTTATAAAACACAGTTTACAAAAAATTAGGAATTTGACTCCTTTCATGAGAAACTGTTCAACTTTATATAATACATTGTTTTACAATATGATATAACTCTATAAATACAAAATTAAATGGTTCAATACGGTGCAAAATAGTTTTGTTCCCTTGGAGACATTTCTTTTGGGGATGGTTCTGTCCCATTCCTGCCTTCACAATGACTAAAAATAAACATTAAAATTAAGTTAAATAAAAAATAAATAACTAAACTAAAAAAAAAAATATTTTCACAAAATAAAAAAAAAAAACAATGAACAAAAAAATCTTGAAAACAGTTTCACTGAGCTTAAAAGCAAGTGTCTGCAGTCAAAAATGTCTCTCTTCAGCTCTTATTTTTACTCCTGTTTGAAACACCGGAGTCAGCAGCATCAGCAGCAGCTTCTCTTATCATTTTCTGTCAGTCTGAAAGCACGAGCCTAAGAGGCTTTTTACAGGACAGGCTGCTGAGGTAATAAAAAGGATGACTTGCAGCTATTTGCTCCAGTGTCCCTGCACAGGCCAGCCTCATCATGGTCAGCTGCACCTCCCATCCCCCTTTCTTAGTTAACTGCCTGTCCACTGGTGGATGAGCTGGCTGTAAACTACACCAGGTCTGCTAATTAATTAATGTACCCTAACCTAACTGCAGGGCTGGCTCCCTCCATTGTACAGGAGCAGTTCTCAGCTGGCTGCAGTGGTAAACGCCTGTGGGATCTCTTTCATCTGGTTCCCCGCAATGTTTCTTTCTTTTTTTTTTTTTTGGTAGAGAAGCAACAGATCCAGGAGCAGAGAAATAGACAGCTGTGGATGCTCTTCAGCGGCGTATATTATCACCTTTAGGGGCCATTGTGGTCCTGTCCTGTGAAAGGCGCCAGTGCAGGCAGGCAGAGATAGAATAAGACATCAGGAGAGAAGAAGGGACGAGGGAGGGGGCCAGGGTGGCTGCAGGGAGAAAGAGGGGGAGAGAATGGTTGGGGAACAGCCTGTGTGCCCACCTCAGCTCCTTCTGCGGAGCTGGGGAGCAGTGCTGCTGTCTCAGTGCTTGTCCTCTGTGTTCTCCCAGATTCCGGATCCGGAGGTAAGAGCCACACGCTGTGCCATCTCCTCTACAGGTTTTCACAGAAATATCTTGAAGGTTTTTTTTTTTTTTCCTGGTGATGGGTGTAGGGGTGTTGCTGTCTAAAACACAGCATGTATGAATGTGATTTATGCCATTTGATTGGTTGCTTGTCTTACAGGTCTGACAGGATTAGTGTTAAAATCTGATGTATGTGGGCTGGCAAAGCCATACAAATGTGACTGGTTTGCTTAAATCTACTAGTTGTTTTGCTTTGGGGCTGAACAGAAAAGAGTTATAATTCCAGAGAAGTTGACTTCTGTTCATTTAGACATTTTCTGTCAGTTTATAGAGAATTCTGTATAAACAAAATCAACACATTTGAACAGCAAAACAATCTTTAATGGCATTACAAGCAATAGCTACAGAAGTAAAAGATCATATTTGAAGCAGCTTAATGTTAGAAAACAAGAATACATGTTGAATGCTAAAATTGGACATTTGATAAAAACATCTCATTTACTGTTTCTATTGTTTTACATCATGTCAGCGTTACAAGTAAGGGCAACAAACATGATGTCCGCATTTAGATCTATTGCTTCTTATAGAGTTACCACAACAAGCTGTATTATCCAATCAAAGGATCAATATAAAGCAGACAGAAAAAAATATTATTGATGATTTGATCAAGAGAAAATGATGCTCTGATGTTTTTGGTAACATAAACCAGGCTGATTTAATAGAATCACAGGTTTGTTTTGAGCTTAAGGTCATACAGGAATCTGTTTTATTATTATTTTTTTTTTAGTTAGTCTGGTTTTGGAGAACTTGTATAACATGGCACAAAACTAAAACAGTAAGATAGTTTTATTAAATTAAAATTATTTACATTATGTCAGTGGACTGGAAAAAAATCAGATTCAGTGATCAGGAGTTCTGTGGATACTTACCTTTTGGGATGTTCAATTATTTTAAAGATCAAATGAGTTTTATTAACAGTGACAGATCTCAATGGGTTTATTGGTTTGGCCTAAATTATGACATATTGCAGAACAAACTGATTAAATAAAACAGGAGTTTCACTAAAATTTAATTTTCTTTCTAACAGCTTTTACCCACAGATCCCCCGAAGAAGCCGGACCCTGTCACTTCAGAGACTGTCGTTTTCTGGGGGCTGCGGTTATGGCAGGTCATCGGCATTTTTTCAGTATTTGTGCTGGCAGTTGGTTAGTAGATATCTTTTTATTTTTATTTTTTTATATATATAATTAAGGTAGATAACAATCTTTAAGAAAGTATAATTTTCAATTCAGGTGAGAGTGATGAATATTGTTTTTAAAAAGCATAAGGTACAATCAGGTATTTCACAACACTTTGTAAAAGATAATAAGGAACTTTATGATCCAAGTGAAATATTTAATGGATTTAATCATTATTTTGAGGATGTTGGTTCAAGTCTTGCTGCTCAAATACCTCAAATAATAATAATTATCTCTTTAGTGCCCCCCATTTTCATGTCAGTGACAGAGACACAAAGTGTTTTTTTTTGTTTTTATATTTGTAAATAGAATTGATTTGTTTTAAATAAATTAATAAAGTTTTAAATATAAAAATATAATATAAGTATAATCAGACAGTATAAAAGTGAATTCAGAAACATAACACTGATAACAGAAATCTCTGTAGCTGTGTTTAAACTAAATTAGTGTTTGTCTCTAATCTGATCCATAATCTTGCCCAGTGGTGGGGAGATCATCTTTCAATTTGAGGATTATAAATTCAATCTCCAGCCGCAACACGACCCCTTTTGCATTTTGTTAGCCTGTCTTTTTCAGGTGACTTTCCCATGTTTATCTTTTTGTCCTTCTTTCCCCCCCCAGTCATCACTCTGTGCTGTATATTCAAATGCCGAATCCCGAGAACAAAAAAGGAAATCGAGGCGCGACATGCACAAAGACTGGCTGCCAAAAAATACGCCAACACATTGGAGACAGTGCCACCCCTGAATGAGCTGACTGAGGTCCCAGGATGTGAGTTTTTTTTTATCTCTTTTAAATATGAGTATAATTAAACATGTATTTGTGATTTCAGCAAGCAGGGGCTGTAACGTCACGTCTGCTCTTTGTTTTTGTCAAACTTTTAAAGAAACTACTTTCACTTGGGAAAGTAGAAGCTACATGTTAGCAGGGCTGGCCGGTGGCATAGGCAGTGTAGGCAAGTGCTAAGGGCACCGTTCGTCTAGGGAGCACTACAAATGGTGGACAGAATAATAAATTTTACAACTGTTTATCAGTGTTGATTTAGTCTGCAGAAAAGTCACTGGTTAGTTGTTCTGTGGGTTTCTCAGCCTGCTTTTTTATAGGATGTTTTCATGATAAAAGTATCATATGAGGCAGTCAAGACTGGTGTGTAAATAGAAAACCAACAACTTATTATCTCAGATAGAGTTTAGGTTAAAATCTTGTTTCACTGATTTTATGCGGTTTTATTAATCCCAAGAATTTAAATTCTCCTTAAATGGCTGAAAGATACGGTTTTCAGTAGCTCTTTCTAGAATTCTGTTTTAAATTAATTATATTGCTAACTGTTTTAATTGGACAACATGGTTTCTAAAGAAAAAAAAATCTGACAAAAATATTAAATTTGCTATGTGAATGTATGCAAATTGGAAAATTCCACAAGGGGGCATCACTTGAACTCTTGCCCAGGGCGTTCAAATGGCTAGGGCTGCCCCTGCATGTTTAATTTGACTTTTAGACATTTTTGTTGCGTCAGATTGGTGGACAAAGTTATCTTTCCTTAAACTATCAATTTTCTCGATCACTTTTCAAAGAACATTTTGTGAGGTATTGCATGATGACATATTATTTCCAGGACTGCTTTGATGTCTCAATATTTCCCTGTCTCCTTGTTTTCTTCTTTACAAACACATTTTTCTCTGTCTTTAATGCTCAATTGTTATAATTTTCCAAATTCTCTTTCCTTCTCTTTTCTTCATTTTCCTCTTTTCTTCCAGTGACCGCCGATGCCTCTGCAGTGCAGACAGTGTCTGAGCAGGTCCAAAGTCAAAACTCTAGCAGCAGCCTTCAGTCGGTTAGGGTCAGCGAGGAGAACCCCAGCTTCACCTCTTTGCCAGAGACAGAATGATTGTTTTCTCGTTCTTCTACTTCTACTCTTGTCGGTTCTGACACACCTCATTCTCTAAATTTCTTTACAAAACACAGTGTCTATATTTATTTATCTATTTATTTATCACTTATGTTCTATTATAAAAATCCATCTGCTCATCTTTACAATAGATGGAGAAGAATTTCAAAGTGTGTAAATGCTTCTCTTGTTTAAAGTTTAGCTGGAAAAAACAGAACAATTCAAAGTTTCTAGACTTGATGTCTACTTTTTTGTGTGTATTAGAAAAAACAAATCAGTTGTCACTAATTGTCTTTGGTGCTACTTTTGCAAGTAAAATTTGTTTTTGGTGGCGTCGCTTTTTGTAGTTTTTACTTTTGTATTGAGGCTATTTGCTGTCATACAAAGAACAGAAAAACGATTTACTTGTGCATATTTGCATGACAAATTTAATCAGTAGAGACAGAAATGACAATTTATGAAACAGAAAACTGTTATTAAAACAATCAGAACAAACTGCTGTGCATGCAACATGACTCATCTTAAAGGTGTGTAACATCTTGTTTGTCTTTTTCTCTGACTTTGGACCCCCACCCCACCAAAAACAAAAACAAAACAAAAAAACTCCTAACTTTAAGATCAGCTTTGAATAAAGCAAGTTGTTCTCTCCCTTTGCTGTTTCTGAGACTTCTGTCAGCATCATTGGAAATGTTCTCATTCTTCTGCTTCTATCTTTTTTTCACAGTGATACAGTTTTCTGAAATCTAACATAGCTTAGTGTCTATATCACCTTAAAATATGCACAAATATTAAGTGACAAAATCGAGCACTTACATTTGCAAACACACTCCTTGCTATTTGGTACATTGATTAATGCACTGAACTGTGGATCTGTGGCTTTCTGCTTGATATAGGCATTTAATTGGAAGCTTAGATCCACTTAAATCTCAAGTGTCATTTGGAAAACTGAAAACCTTACACAGGAAAGAATATCCGTATATCAGACTTTATTTAATAACCACTGAGGCTGAGGTACAACTTTGTTGAGATCTGAATCATGAAATTTTTCTTTGCTTGTGTTTGACAGAAAACTTGATCATTTGGGCTCAAAATAAATATATTTAAAAGGAAACCTGAAAAATACTTGCACCTCATTAAGGTGTTGCTGAATGCAGGCTCTGTCAGACACATAAAGTGTGGCTCAGTCTTTGAGGCGACGTAAAAACAAGCTTTGAATTGCCCTGAATTTGATTTTAATATCTTCTTGTTGTGACAAGAAAATTTCACAATTCCACATCTTCAAATTTTCAAACATGTCCAACTGTGAAAACTGTTTTGGACCAAACAGTGAAGCAGGAAATATAAGGAGCCACTCTGGTTTTCAGAGCCTGCATGTCTTACAAATATAGTCAGAGAAAACAAGAAGCTACAGGTTTACCATTTCTACACTGAATAAAACGTAATGATATATCCAACTATCTGTGGGCATTTCACTTTTATTTCACCTCAGTTATTACTTCAGTCCTGCTGCTTTGCAAGGAGCAAAGTGTATAACAGATATATATATATATATAAAGTACTTGAAAGAAATAACTAAGTACCTGTATAAGTAAAAATACTTTAACAGAAAAGGACTTACAAATTGCTCACAAGAATCAGGAAAGTAAAAGTACTTTTGCACACACCCTAAGAAATGAAGTGTTGAATTTACCTAATGGAAATGATTTTTACTAAAACTGAGTAAAATATATGTAAGTACATTTACTCAACTCTGTTTCGTGAAACCAGTTGACAGAACTTGGTTAAGTAAACTTCATTTTTTAGAGAGCAGAAACAACTCTTCATGATGAGTGTAATTTTGTATTGTGTTAAATAATAAAAGTACCATTTTTATGTTTTAGATGTAAGAAAATAAAAGTGAAAGTTGTGATTAAAAAATACTTGGTAAAAATTTCAAATCCTTCAAAAAAATTACTTAAGTACTGTAACGAAGGAAATGTGTAGGCATAATTTGCAGGGGGGTTAGGGAGGTTATGACCCCCACAATAATTCAATCCAGTCAAAATAACCCCCCCCCCCCGCCATAAAATTACATCATTTGCTCAAACACAATAGAAATGAACAACTCTCTTGTTGTCTTTAGATAACTTTAACCTGATTTTAAATTGACCATTTCATTAATACAGATAAACATAAACATATGCGTTTAAGCATAATTGATAAAAATGACATCCCCCCCCACCCCCATGATAAACCTAAAGTTACGCTCTTGAGGAAATGTACTCAGTTCTGTTGTGACCTGACTATTTTTATTAAACCTTTATTTATTACTGCACAGAGTCTCATTCTTTAGACAAACCTGTGCCAAACATACACAACAAAATAATACTGTAATCAGTATTGCATTTAAAGTCAACTATTTTATTTGTCCTTAAAATATGGGTTTAAAACCTTTAGTAAAACTGGTTGGATGTAACTTCAGTAATAAAAATACACAAGAAGTTAATCTATCTCTCCTCATCGCATCCAGCAAAAACTATAACTGTGAGTCTGATGACACTTAAATAGTGTTGAACTTTTTTGTTTTGCTTTTGTTTTGCTTTTGTTTTACTGCAGCTGCGAAACCAGAAGAAACAGCAGAAGTATCAACGGTGTCTGGGAAAGTGGATTCAGAAAAGGGAGAAAAAAAGAGCAAAGAAGGCAAAAAAGAGACCAAGGGTGCCAAAGAAGGGAAAGGAAACGATAAGGACGCATCAACTAAGAAAAAGGGTGAAAAAGATGAAAAGGGAGGATCCAAGAAAGACGCTGGTGATGGGAAAGGGAAAGGTGACAAAGGTGACAAAGGAGAGAAAGGAGGCAAAGGAGGTGCGAAAGGGGGGGCCAAGAAATCTCAAAAGTGAACTCCTATATCCATCCATCCATCCATCCACCATCCATTATCTGTACCCGCTTATTCCTTTCAGGGTCACAGGGGTCACTGGTGCCCATATCCAGAAACGTTTTATATCTCTAACATTCTGGAGGCATTTTTTTTAATGAAAATTTGTATACATATATATTTCATATAAAAACTTGTAAATAAATGTAAAAAAAAAAATGTGTTGTCTTTGAGTCAAAATCCAAAAAAAACAGTAGAATACAGATTTATTGTCTTATATACAAATTCACTGATGAACACAAGAGAATAGAAAACATTTGATGCAACATTTACACTGATATGTACAAAATGCTTGCGGCACAATGAAACAATGAGAGGAGATAATTCATACGAGGCTTGAGGAATAAAGTCAGTTTCACTGAGAACATTTCAGCACAAGAAAAATAATTGACATACAACACGTTATACTTCAATGAGAGGTATTTAAAACATTGATATTAGCTCTATGATGATTGGCCTCTTAATTTTCAAAACACAAACTACAGTTTTACAAGATACAATCAGAGCAGAATACTCTATCAAAGGGCAATAAAGTGCTAAAATAGATTTTCCCAAGTGTTTCCCTATTAAAAAATAGAGTTTTGGTAAAGAAGACTTGTTGATTTCATTACAGCGTAATAACAAAACTCTGCAAGGGTTCACAAACTTGCTCAAACTCATTTTCCACAGAACTGTGAGGAATAAACAACATATTCCAAGAAAAAAAAAACTGTTGGAAAAGTTAAAAAGGACAATTGAGTATTTAGCTCAAAAGGTGAACCATGTATTTCCTTTTGATTTGAGATAGCTTTTTAAAAAAATTATGTTTTTTAATTTTTTTTATTTTTTATGACTGTAATTCTGCCAAAAGAGTCTCTCAGTTTCAAAACACTGGGAATGTGTAAATCAATTTAATACAATAAACAACTTTTTAATTCATTGTACAATGTACAAAAATAGCAGGATACAGTGTTTTTTTTCAGGAGGTAACAAAACATTTGTATTATTTATCTTGGATTTGATGTGCTAATCATTTTGCTGTTTGAACAAAGTCTGGTAATACAATTTACTGTTAAAATAGTTTAATAGGGATATTATTTTGTTTTATAAAAATCTTTAAAGTAACCTATTTAACAGCCAAATTTTGGTTTATATTGGTCTGTTGTATCAGTATTAGAAAGAATATGGTGGCACAGTTATTAGAGCAAATATATAATATTTTGCAATAAAACTTTTTTTTAAAACTAGATATTCTATGTTTCCAATCATGCAGGTAAACTGCAGTAGTTTCCAAGTTACAAACCCTCTGTCATTAGTGAACTTGTTCACCAGTTCTGATATGTGATCAGACCTTACCAACAACCTATAAACAGGCATATACACCAAAAAGCAAGGGCAAATCATTTACACCAGGGCTACTCAATTGATGGCCAAGTCCAAACTCCAAGTTTTCCATTCAATTACTATGAGTTTTTTTAGTTAGATATAGACATGTTTGGTGTCTACAGAAATGTCAGAATCTTGGCTAGAAGACAGTTAAAACTACAAGCAGTTGAAGATAAAACTACAAAAGTGAAAATACAATGCTGTAAAAAATTTGGCAAGTCAGAGAGGTCAAAATATTTATGTTAAACAGAAGGTAAAATGTGTTATTTTTGTTTTTGAAAATGTTTTTACTATCACTACTTTTATTGCATAGGGTTCTGTATGTTTTATTCATGAATAAATGCAGCAAAATAAACTATTTCAAAGAAAACAGATCTTTGTAATACTTGATTTATTTACATAATGGCATTAATTGCTGGATGTTCAGCCCCTGTGCTGTTGGCCTGCATTAACTGTGGACCCCGGACCAATTTATTTGAATAGCCCTGATTTACATTGTGTCACAACATTGTGACTTGAATACAAACATCAAAAACCTGCACATCATTGGACCCTGTGTGGAAACTAATTTGCCTTGCCTTCATATCCGCCACAAATGTCACTCTTTGAATTCTCAGCGAGTTAAATCTTCTTGGATTTCTCACTAATTTAAATTCAGCTGGAGTATAAAACGGCCTGCTCCACTAAATGGGGTTTCGTCTTCTGAAAACCTTATGAGAACAAATGATACCTTTTATCAGGTTTACCTCAAATAAAAACTAATCAGCCTTCAAAAAACAATTCTTCATGTATGTGTTATTTTTAAGTGAACTTAAAATGGATTAATTCATTTTTACCCTTCGATATCCATAATAATTAGAAGAAGGGGTACTAGTTTGTTCAAAACAGCAGAAACTGTACAAAAATAAAAATCATAAATGCAACTTTAAAACTAATCAACAGCCTTATTAAGATACCAGCATCCTCTTGGGCGAAATACAGAATATGCTAAAACACCATGTATGAAGTATAAAAACAGGTGTGCAACAACAAAATGCTTTAATTACCTGAGTAACTTTTTTTTTTTTTACACTGAAGTGAATCTAAACATGAAACAAATGAGATATCATGCTACAAACATGAAAGGAACTATGAGGACAGTAGCATTAAAGACCTTTTAAGAAAATATTTAAATCAAGCTTAAACTTGATCCTTCTGAAAAAAACTAGTTCATGGTTGTGCCACCAAGTACACCCAGCACCTTCCAGCCTTTGATGTGACTGAGCCTGATCTTGGCTACTACTATCCACACTCAGCTCATGTTTAATTTATGAACAAAGGATGACCTAAGCAAACCAGACAACAACAGTCACGGCAGTAGAAACAAAGCATGAAAGTCTGTTTAAGCTTTGTGAACACTGTCTGTGACAGATGGTTGATGAAAGAGCAAAGAGTGTTTGTGGATGCTCATCTGTCTGGATGAGTTTGAAAAAAAAAATGATGCACCTTTTTTTTTTGAGCCTCATCTGTTGACAATGTTCTGGCTCAGTTCCCAGGAAAAAAAAAAAAAACTGGCAGTGTTGATGAATGCGGCCATCCCCGTTCAGATCGTCCTGGGAGGGGTTTCATGACACGTCTGCTCATCTTTTGTTACGGTTCCCTGCAGGTCACATGACCGTTTCTCTTTCCTCCGCAACGACAGGCGGAGGTTTTTCTTCCTGTTTGGGTTGTGTATGAGCCGAGTGCTCCTCCTCAGGAATGTGGAGTTCCTGTCCCGAGGATGGTACGGAGTTCTCTGAGACGGAGCCGTTCTTTACGTATCCGGGCAGGTTTCTGTGGCCGTTTACCTGCGCCGGCCCCAGCCTCGTGGTGAGGTGGAGGCCCAGCGGTCCTCTGGCTGTGACGTTGGTAACACTGGTGTGTGATACCATAGGTCCATAGCTGTAGGTGTTGCTGCCACTTCGAGCTTTTCTTTTAAAGTCGAGGGCCAGAGTTCTTCTGTTCCAGGACTTTTTGATCTCAGCTTGCACCTTGAAGGAAAAAAAAGTAAGTAAAGGTATAGAACATATACTGTAACTATATTATAATTAAAAGGGTAAAATCACACATTTTTCAGTTCTTACCTCTCCATTGCAAAAACAGTATATAATTGCAACTAAAAAGCCCTGAAAAAAAAACCCAGAAAATAGGGATGTTACTCACATTATTCATAACTCAGCTATATTAAAGTAGACATATCATGATTTTCAATCCTTCTATTTTACATTAAAATTGTAGTTTCTAAAGCGGTCAATTCTGGTTTGATGGAGGGGTTTATGATTATATAGCTGCACAGAAACATTTTATACATGACTTAAAAGATGACAACAACAGAAGACTTGTCCATTCAGCCTTACAAGTTGGAGCCAGAGTCTGACCCAGAGGAGAATGAAGACAATGAAATTATAGTTGGTAAGTCCAGACCTTATTTGGCAGTTCTGTCGCAAATAATTTGACGTATAGAAAATAGAGAAAACTGAATGGGTTGAAAAATATGACCCAAACAGAATATTAAGATATCTACGCAGCACCAGGAGAGACTAAATTCTAATTTTCTGCACTTTTGGACTGCATTTCATTGCTAAAAAAGTGGATTTTGCTCGATATATCCCCTTCAGACACACTTAAAATGACATGTCAGAAGCGTAATTTGACAAAACCACTGAAATTTTGTTGATGTAAAGTAAAAATTTAAAATGAACAACTGATATTCTCTAACTGTGCTTTAGATATAATATTAACCCAGACAGCAAATCTAATCAGGTAAATCTGATTTTTTCTTGGACATAAAAAACAAGAAAATGATTTAGAGAGGAATTTTCAGGATGTTTTCCATGCCGGATTTACCTGGAAAGAGCTGAAAAGCATCTCGTAGTGCATCTGTATCAACCAAGGTATCTCAGACACCTCTGTGTATGGCATGGCATTAAATATGATGTAGTGGACTCCGAACAGAGGCATCAGCACCAGTGTGGACTTCAGCAGTTTTCTGTAACAGAACATTTCACACTCTCAAGCAAGTGATTAAAACAACAACAACATAGATTTAAATTCTCAAAGTCAAAGTCTCGTTACACCCCGTCTTTTTACAAGTTGACACAATTTCCTGTAGTTCCAATAAAATGTCTTAACTTTGGTCAACCCTTTTGTTTTGTCTGCTTTTAGAGCTTTTTTTTATTGCAGCTGATTTTAGAGAGCAAAGTGAAACATTTGACATCACTCCTCCCATCTCTGTTGTGGGATGCACATTTTTGGAGCTGATTGCAAAAAGTGCCATAAACTGCTTAATAACTGCAGCACTAATAACTTCTGAATATTTTGATAGCTGTGTAGCCAAAATAATTACTACATTAGTTTCATTCATGTCATAAGTTTTAGAGGCCAGCCTGTTAGTATACCTGTACTGTTGTCTGGTGTCACACCTTCCAGCGTTTGTTTCTCGCAGTTTAGTTGCCAGGACTCTGATGATATTCAGAAATAATAAAAAATTGATCTGGAAAAGGAAAAAAAAAGTGGAAAGATAATGACATGGTTAAGTGTGACTGTGAAGTCACAGGTGCAGTGAAGAGTTGTGATTTTCCTGCTCAGCAGGAGAAATACTGCACGCTGTAGGTTGGTATACTCGCCATCACAGCCACCAGGATAGGAGTCTGATATATCCATTTCAAATAGCCTGCACTTAAATCCCAACACCTGCGGAAATAAACAGGAAAAGTGGTCTTGATCATGTGCTGAGTCTGCTGTTTCTGTATTATTAAATATAGTGAGGTCCAATAAGCTCAAGCTACAAGCTTGTGGGCCTTCAATTGACATTTGGTGATGTAGTGCAAACCTTTTTCTTTTAAGCCTTTCACCTTTTAATAACCTAAATGTTTTATTAAATGGTTAAATTGTTTATTTATTGAGGTTATATATGACAGAGAATGTTTTATTCTAGTTTATCTGTATTATCTTTGCACCGGATGATCAACATGTCCAGAGTGTACCAGATCCTTGACCCAACAGCAGCTGGGAACGTCCCAATTGCCCAACTGCACCAAACAGTCATGTTGATAATGGATGGATATTAAATTCTTTAACCTGAAATTCTATTGTTCATCATTAATCATCCAGCTTTAATGTTGCTGTGTAAAAATCTGATAGGAATAATGAAGACATTAATTACATCACCGCACTTACTCTGTGTCATCAAGCGTGGCTCTAGCGGTTGCCCAGATGGTCACAAACACAGCCGGTACTCCTACAAAACGAATAAAAACGTATCAAAACTGCTCTCATTAAAAAAGCTATCATTTATCAGAAATAAGGCATGTTTTTCATTTTACACCATATGTGTGGAACTTGGGTAGGACAGCATCCACATTGTATGCGCTGTGCTTATTATGTTAGTTATACGCACAGTGTGTACAATGCAGGGACTGTAAAACCCCTTTTTCAAGCAGAGTCATTAGTCATTGTCTATTTGTCAACAAAGGTATTGATAGTGTTACAAAAATGAAGCACTCTACTGGCTCATTTAAAAACGTATTAGGTCAAAGGTACAGTATGATCAAGCAAAGTAAATGAAGCAGAGCTCACCCCATCCAATCAGAGTAAATCCCCAGAGATACTTCTTGTCCGAGAAAAAGGTCATGAAGATGAGGCTGTGGAGGTAAAGACCCTCCACAAGGATCCAGTAGTAATTGGTCGCCAGGAAATACATGAACAAGGTCACGACCATCTTGCAGGTAATCTATAGAAAACACAGCAGACAAAAGGAACCAATTAATCAATATTCATGATGAAAAAAGGGTTGGTTTGAACTCATTTGTCATTTGGCTAATTCTGAGAATGCTTGGATCTTTTGGGAATGCTGTCCAAAAGAGTGGAATGCAAAACAAATTACAAATGGATCATCCATCCATCCATCCATCCATCCATCCATCCATCCATCCATCCATCCATCCATCCATCCATCCATCCTCATTGCCTGCATTTCTGTGCAAGGAAAGTGGAGCATGTGTACAGTAATCTCAACAGCAATCTCATAAAACTAACTGAGCACACTTCCTGATGTGAAATGAAACGTGGTGACTCAGACTGTTTCAGATCATTTGGAATAACACTGGCACAGTTCGAACAAAAGCCTGTGAAAAGGATCACTTCAGGTCAGATGATTTTCTGTGCCCCGTCAAACTGAAATGAAAATACAGTTGGCCTAAAACACAAACTGGGATGTATTCTGTATTATTTTTCTACTTTTTTCAGCTTGCTGCTACATTAAGAACAATTTCATTCTGTTAGTCAGGGAGAAGTCTGATGTTTCCTACTATCACAAATAACCATAAACATCTTGTCTGGAAATATAGAAAGACATCTGCAAGTCAACTATAACATGTTCTTTTACATATGTTTTTATACTTTTTTTTTTTTTAACATTTTTCTTTATGTTTTTGGTTTTTTAAGCCTTTTGTTTTTGCATTTGCATTATAGTCTACATTTTTTTTCACATTGTGAACATTTCCCTTTTCACCACAACAATCAGCCATCTGAATTACTTCAGACTGAAAGTATCTGCCCTTGTAATTACCCTTTGATCATCTGTTTTCCAACATAAGAACATACTGTATCTTAGTGTGAGAAGCTTTGAACTGTTTTGTTTGTAGCTAGCTCAGAGTATTAAAAAAAACATATTTATTCTGGTGTAGACTAATATTCTTGATATTTATGACCTCACATCTCAATCTGCTTCATGTAACCTAAAATTAGTTACAGTTGTGACCCTGATAATGATCTCATAATTAGTGAATTAAAATGACATTTTTATTTTGACATTCATGCTTACACACAGCCCTTTGTTTTTTTTATTTACTCAAAAAGATTTGACCTTATCTGAGTGGAGCATGTCTGTTTTAACTCTGCATGTTTGGATTTTATTTGTTTTTCCTAAAAAATACAGATAAGTGAACTGATAATTCTAAATCGATTTGGGGTAAAAGCTCCCCGCTGCTGCATTATTCTTATTTATTCTCTTTCTGTATATTAGTTTGTGATTTATCACACCTAAATAGACACCAATAAAAATGTAGTGATCAGACACCTTTTTAATGAGAGCATTCTAACTATGGTGGCGATACAGGTTTTTGATTTGAATTATGTTCCAGATCCTGAACTCTTATTTAAAGTCAAGAATTAAGTGGATTTCCAAAGCTGGTCATTACTGAGTTTTTGTCCCTTCAGGGAAAACGTATTGGGGAAAAAGGCTTGTTTCTGTTTAATTAGAGAAACAGCCACAATGTAACGCTGAGGAATTTAAATAAAGCTTTGAATGAATGAATGCTCTCAGCCAAAGCCCAAATATTTAAGTCCTGTCACTGTGTTGAATATATATGCAACCAACTCTGACAAAGCTGTTTCAGTACTGGTCAGTTTGGTAAGACACAGGATAAGGTATGTCCGTTAAATATATTGCAAAAAAAAAAAATGCGTTTGAAAACATCCATGAAAAGTAAACAGTTATTCTCCCCCCACTTTTTTTTAAGTATGGAAGGGAAAGCGGAGTACTGGACTAAAACCTTGGCAGGGTGACAAGCACTGCAGTTTATTTGCTCCAGGACTGGAAAAGTAAGGAAGACCCAAGATTTGTACCACTTCCACCTTGGATGCAAAACGTGAAACACTAAAATAAACTGTAAATAAAATGATCTGTCCATGCAAAGCAGTCAAATATTGACAACACAAGAAATATTAGCAATTTTATAAGTGCTATAAGCAATTTCTTTTATACAACGTGTGCAAAAATAATTCTTTTAACTCTTGAAGATCTAAAATCTACAGAATTTCAGCCTAGATGTTTATCACGTCTAGGCTGGATTACTGTAATTCTTTATTATCTGGACATCCAAAAAACTCTTTAAGAAGCCTTCAGTT
>JARVGW010000815.1:14511305-14522048 GCA_031762495.1 Anablepsoides rubrolineatus
ATGGCCGCCTGTCCTGAGCCTGGTTCTGCTGGAGGTTTTTTCCTGTTAACAGGGAGTTTTTCCTCTCCGCTGCTGCTGGTGTGCTGCTCAGGATGGGAGACTGTGATTACGAAGCAAAGATTCGGCGCAGCCTGCTGGCTTCTTTAGATTTATTGTTTTTTTTTTAATGTACAGTGCCCTGAGACAACAGTTGTTGTGACTTGGCGCTATATAGATAAACTTAACTGAATTGAGAGTTTTTAACTTACATATTGCATTTTGTTGGCTGGCGGTGCTTCTGTAATGGACTTGAGGTCCTCCACTGTGACTTTTTCCATGTTCTCCAATGCAGATCCGGAGTAAAGAACAACATCTTTCACAAATATACTTATAGCTCGTAGCATGTAGGACACAAATAAGTGCATATGGATGTAGTTTCTGGTGCAGTGCAACCGTCTGGGGAAACAAAACAAACAAAAAAAGCAGCCAGGTCAAATGATTGATTGGTCAAAAAGATTGTTGAAAGAGTTTGCACACTTTCATGAAATTAGCATACATAGTTTTAACCACATGAACTCCTAATTGGAGCCAGGTTAAGCTGACTTTAAGACATTCTTCAGATTTTAAGAAAACACACAAATATCAGATCGCTATGTTCGGAATAAAACAAATTGCAAGCACGTGTTGAGCAGTTGCAAAACCATGTCAATTTCTGGCTGTCAAACATCCTAAACATTTGCTGTGGCTTGACATCTGGCGTCACGATCCATTGGACTTAATTTGCTGGGTCAACGGACAGAAGTTTAAAAAATAATAATAATAATAATTCCAAGGAAATGTTCTGCTGGCTCTTTATTAGTGCCAAAAATCCTACAACCTCAAATTTTAAACACTTACAGGGGACTGAAATTAAACCTCTGTATCCACAATCAGCCCCATCCACATTTCTATCACTAAATCTCATTAATGAGCTGACAAGGTGCCCTCAGAGAACTATTGATTCAGGAAAACTAATCTAGCACACATTTCCCAGGTGAAAATACCAGAACACAAGTGCTAATGTAAAATATCCCTTTGCCCTCTCTGGAAAACATTTACGAGCTTTCATTTTTAAAAAGCTGATGTGTTGAAGGGGAGACATGGTTGGAGCACTTCGGAGCTCCGTGCCAGAATGTCAGATGGGCCCCTGGGATAACTTATTAAACTCATTTGGCACGTATATTTCCCGGTGCCAGTTGGACGTGTGCCCAAAACCTTCTGACTGACTGCCTGTACAGTAAGTTACGTCGGTGGGAACGTTGGTAAACAAGCGTCTTGACATCGATTCCTGATACTCTCTATGCCCCATAAAATAAGCAAAAACTGACTTGGCGTTCATCAGATTGGTCCACATTCAACCCTGTTGCAGGACTTTTTGGAAAATCTTTCCTAACAGAATCAAGATAAGGTTTATGTACAAAGTATCAAACGCAAATCTAATAATCTACAAACAAACTCTCTTAATGCGGCTGTTTACTTACTACTTCTAGATGTTTAGAATTTTCTTTTTTTTTGCTTTTATGATATAGCAGTGGAAAGAGAGAGAGAGTCCTGTGGAATAGTGATGCTAGATACCACCAAATTATCTTCCAATTCTGATACAGACTGACTGACGGATCAAAGAATTCATGTTTTATTTTTAGTATTGATACTAAAGCATAAACGTATCTTATCGGTGGTATTGATATTTCAGTATTGAGCCACACATCACTGCTGTGGAGCTTTGGTAGATTGTCAACAAAACTGGAAATCATCATGAAAATAACAATGTGCCTTAATGCATATCTGCAAGCCTGAAGGAACACTGCTCCTTAAACTCATTCTGGTAAAAGTCAAAGGTCATGCTTCATACAGCTGTATAATTAATGTTGTCACAGTGATTCTGAGTCTAATGCATTCAGTGACTGACCCCTGAAAGAAACTGACTGATGATATAGATGCTGTATCCTTCAGTATATATATATTTCAAAGTGCTTTCAATAAATATTTAACTGATCCCTCTGTGCTAAAGCTACGACCTTCATTTCAGACCCACTGTCAGAAACTCTCTCCCGGGTACGTTTAAGGTTAAGAAGACTGATTGAAAAATAATCAGTGACAGCACAGACTCACCGAAAATAACCCAAGATGACAACGGCCACTATGAGCGAGCCCAGGGAGATGGAGTACCCGACTGTGTAGATGAGATACAAACGGTGAAAGACCTCCTGTTGAAAGAGGGATCGTTTGTTAGCATGTCAACGGGACAAAAACACAGCAAAACACAGAGAATTCATCCTATAATGAACTGTAATATACTATTATTGTATTTTTTTTAATTAGAGAAAAAATAAAACATTTTGCACAATTTTCAGCCTCATCCCCATCAATAATAATCATTTTATAAAATATTACATGTTGTAAGGATACTAATTTAATTTCATGTCAAAAGTGTGACAATATTGTTTAAATGATGGCATAAAACAACCAAATAAATATAAAAACATTTAGTTTCACATGCTTAAGTTCAATAAAAGTGCTTTCAGTTCAACTGTAAATCAGATTTTTTTAATGTTCTTTTAAAAAAATGTGTGTAAATGGAAGGTTTTAAACTTTAAACCTAGCTGCTTGGTGATGGAAATTTTAGTTCATGCGTTTGAATATTTTGAAGCTAAGAGAGGCTGGAAGGGGCAGTTTGATCGTCCAGCACCAGGCTGGCACCGATAGGACACCGTATACTGAACCACAACCTTCTCTGTGTCAACATGCTAAGGAGCCAAAAAGCCCCTTGTCATGTAACAAGATACAGCACTGCTGTTATTATTCAGCATCGGGATCTTGTGCCAGGAAAACGTGTGACTCAGTTGTGGTGGCAGTTTCTGCAGCAGACGTTTTCATTTTTTGCTGCATGCTTTAGTCTGTGCTTATTTATTTATCATTAACTTTTGGAAGTGCTCCCTTGGGAAAAACATCAGCATAAACATCTAAATTCATTAAGAGTAAAACTGTATTTTATTGCTTCGTGGCAAAAGAAAAAGTTAGGGTATGATAAAGTTGCAGCGCTTTCTGAATTTGGGAATCTCACAGCAGTGAGCAGGCAATGGCAAATGCAACACAAATGTTGACAAAGGTGCAACATGAAAATAAAAAAAATGATCCATGGTGTAACAATAAAATAAAAACAGTTACTAAAAACATGCAAAAGATGACGGAAAAAAAATCTCTAAGCCAGCACAGACAAAAAGGACCAAAATGATGAAATTTGGAGTTTAAGCATGAGGAGTTAAATCATTTTCTGTTAAACTCTGTGGAAACTGGCTGGGAGGTTCTTAATGACAGAGGTAGTTACCAGCAACAGGAGCGGCTCAAGTAAATGCAATGGTAATTTGAAAATAATGATGTGGCTAAAAGAGGCTAGCAAAAAACAGGAAGCGAAACATAACAATTACTGTAGTAAAACTTGGAGCAGATTTCGGGTTATGACATGCTTCTATAATGTATAACCTAATGTTTTCCTTCAACTTATTCTGTAGACAATGACGAGACTGAACATTTATTCAAAATGTGACCCCAACATCCGACTTTCATGAATGCCTTTGGAATAAAGGAAAACCTTTTAGCTTTAATGTGATATAAGCACATCCTGATTTTTTTTTACAATGGTCAAAAAGGATATAGATAAAAGAGAACAAATCTCTAAAAGTTTCTAAAAAATAATAATAATATTAATAAGTAAGCCTTAGATGACTCCTGACACTGTTTAGTTCTATTCATAAACTGTAATTTGTTTTTCTTTTTCTTTTTTATGTAGTAAAGTTCTAATTTGTGCTGATTTTATGTTCTTGTGGGAAAAAAAGACCAGAAAATACGAGTTTAGCCCTGATTGATGCATCTGTTTTTTGTAATGCTCCATTACGGCTGATGTGGCATTGCTTTGGGTTTACAATTGAGCTGAAATTTAACTAATTATAAACATATTATCACAAAGTAACCATGTTGCCACACTGTCATTATCCTTCCATGTTATTAAAAATGATAAAAGTTTTTTTTTTTTATTCGCATTGCTAATTAATTAGAGGGCATATTGAAAATGTGTTACTCATTTCAAAAGAATTGTAATTACAGGCTGTAATTGTGCAATATTAAGCTGCTGTAATAGCTTAAGCATGACAGTTTTGTCTGGTGAGGCATTTAGTCCTAAAGGAGGATGCTGCCGTGTCCATGAGCATGCAAATGGTAAGGAGAAAGATCTCACCTTTTCATGGCTATAGTTGTAATGGTAAAGGAATTTTGCACACTCATTATAATTGGCCCACGTCTTGTTGACTGAGGCCAGCTCCCACGTTCCATTGTTGTCACATCGGCGGTATGCCAGTCCTGGATACCAAGACGCAGGAGAAATCAAAGCATTGAGTTCTAATTACAGAGCTGAAGCTGCTTAATTAACCCGTTGCATAAGAAAACATATAAATAGATCCACGTGTAGAAAATGTAGTTTCACAATGAAGGTGAAAATTATCACTCAGAAGGAGTTCTGACTGTGATCGTGTATAATGTAATAGGAAAAGAACATTATCACAACATTAATCGGTCCAGAAATGAAACATTCAGGGTTTTACCTTTATGGTTAAAGTCGTAGATGTACTCTGGACAGGACGTAGACACGAGGCTTCCAGGAGGTCCATGAGGCCAGCAAACAATGCCATCCCACTCTGGTGTGCAGAAACCATCTGCAGAGACAATAAACAACGTTGGCTTTTAAAAACAAGGCCATACAGAGCTGTTCGAACAGGACTTTCACATCTCAAAACAACAAAAAAAAGAAAGAAAAAGCTGCTGTATTGCATCTTTTAAAGGTTCTGTTGTCATTTAGAAAAGCGGGACAGATGCACAACCTGGGTGTTTATGTAAATCAGCACTTTGAAGCAGCTCTGTAATTTGTGGTAAGACTCGCAATAAATAAGATCTTTTTTTTCCTTGCTTAGAGGAAAACACGAGTCGTTGGAAGAAAACATGCATACATCACTTCCTATCTGTTGCAACATAGTCAAAACTTGGAATAATGAAATTCAGAGTATGCAGGCTGCAAACTGTCAACTGAATCAGTGTGTTTATTATAGGGCTTGATTGTTAGCTGCTTCAAGTTTCAATATGTGCTCTATTGTTAATGGTATCATGCAGGATTTATGGTTAATGGATCTCATTTATAAGTTCCTCTATACTGACAGTATTTGGGCGGCTGTGGCAGAGTGGTTAGATCCCCCCGTTCCAGCTGTCTCAGTTGTTGTGTCCTTGGGCAAGACATTTAATCCTCAATGCCTCTGATGTGTGTCCCATCAGTGTATGAATGTGATTGGCACTGATTAGTCTCTATAGATGATTGTACTGTTAGCTTTGTAGGAGATCTAGTAGAGTGCTGTGTGAATGGGTAAATGAGGACACAGATTGTAGCGTGACATGCTTCGAGTATCCTGCATGGGTAGAAAGGTGCTATACAAGTAAAGTCCATTTACCATAGTATATGCAAGCTAATCCAATAACTGTTACATAGAAAAAAATACTATGGGAAATTATCTTATCCTATCTTATCTTTTCCTATAAGAAAAGAAAAGATAAGATAAGAAAACATCGTATCTTATCTTATCTTATCTGTAAAATGTATTTGTTTGTAGAATTTTCAGCTAGACTGTAAACTCAATAATCTCAGCACTCCGATAATGGAAGTAAAATTCCTTTCCCCACAAAGTTCTGGCAAACAACCTCTTTATGGCTTGGCTTTTATGTTGCATTATTGAAAACATCTGCCCCGCTTTAACCACTAATAAGTAGCTGTATATAAAACAGAACTGATCCTCTCTATGCAGCCGATCCATTATTTTGCCAAAGGAAAAATAAAAAAAATAGGCGTGTGACGCTACATCGACTTGCTTTTTATTTGCCTGTCACTGGCAGCGTGAAATTAAAAAGCAGACTGAATGGAGCTTACTGGGTCTTACAAATCTCCGAATCGAGATAAACACAGTTTAAGTCTTCAAAAAAAAAAAAAATCACACTGACCACACATCCTGGGAGTAAAAGTAGAATTGCTGTTCTACTTTTGCCATGGCTTGTATTACTGTGGGACCACCTACTAACAAGCCCAAATTAAACATTAAACACACACAAACGTGCAGTTTCCCATAAATTCATTGACCACAATTTAAATATAAACGTGACTACGATGCGACTTTGGTATTGATGATGTCACTGGGGTTTTTCAAACATTTTCTTTTCTCCCCCCCAGCTTTTTTTTTTGATTCTGACCTGCAGATGTCAAAATACATAATGCATTTTTCTCCTGATGCATACAACCTTTTATAATGACTCACGGTGTTATTCTACACCCAAAACCACAAGCTTCAGGGCTGAGCTATTTTCACACTGCAGGGTTTGGGGATTTGAACCCACATCCCTCCACTGTCCTCTCCAGGCAAACCTCAACATTCCCCCCTCAAAGAAAACATTGTCTCAGCAATGTAATGATAACTTTTTGTGTATTTAAAGAACAAATATAAAGTTAAAGGCCATAACTCAAAAAAGGAGATATACAGTAAGGGTTTTTAGATTCCTGGGTCACCCAGTTCTTTCCCTCTTAACCTGTACACCCTGTTTTATAGTTCTATACCCCACCAGATGAAAAAATGTTACTATTATTTGACAACCCACCACAAAGATTCAACATCACACCACAGCAGAGCTGAGAATACATTATGCATGTATGCAGAAGGCAGGAGGCTGGGGACCAGTGAGCATCAGAACTATTTTCTGCGATTAAACAACAAAATATCTGGTAGTAAATCAGAAAAAGTGACCTTAGCAAGGAATTTCTGCCTCAAGTAGTCAAAAGCCAGTGTGGAAAAGGAACCATAGAAGAAAAATGAACTTTAAAACAGCATGAATCACTGGCAGATTGAGCATTTGGCTGATATCATCAAATCCTTTCGTGGTCTGACAAACATGGCACCTATAAAAGGCAGCGTAAGAACAATTGTTTGACACAAGCTCAACTAAAGCATACAAGATCCCACGCTGTGCAAACCACCTCCCTGAGACAGTTCAACACATAAAAACAGAATGCCAAAATAAAAGATAACACTAAAGGTTCATGAAGATTGAAAAAAAAAAAACGAAGATCCTGCAAGACACCTGGATCTTGACTGACAAACAGGATGATTATCCAATTAATAATCATGGTAGTCAACAAGTTATATAGAAGAAAAACATAGCTTAATTGTCAGCAAATAGTATAATCACATCAGGGAGATAATTATTTTGTTTCGTCTGGATTTTATTATGTAATTAAACAGATATGTTCAACCTTTCAAAAAGGGTTAGAACACAGCCACTGCATGAAGAATGAGTGACACACAGTGCAGGGCTGCAGCTTCAAGTACGATATCATAAACTGAGTGAGTTATCCTTGAAGCAGCACCTGAAGCATTTGGTAAAGTCCCTGTCAAACATTCCTGATGGACTTGTTAGTCCAGATCCTGAGACAAAATCCCTTCTGATTTCCAAACAGCAAAATATGTAAATAAAATGCAGCGCTGCAATCTGAAAGCAGCAAATCATTTTTAATTGTGTTGCGAATTTGAATATTAATACCCATTTTTGAAGAAACCAATTTTCATCAATCAAACTTAAAGGACATAAAGCTACATGTAAATAAAAACTGTAACTGTTTTCTTTTAAACTGTGAGCTGCTGTTTACTTGAAACAGCTGATTTAAGGTTGTTAACATGATGGCTGCCAAACTAGCAAACTCTATTACCTAAATTGGCCCAAATGATGAAAATGAGGACAGCAGCTGTTGCTACCCATGAGAAGTATTTAAATTTAAAGCCACACTGCATACGTTGGGAGAAACTAAACAGCACTCTCTAAACAGATCTATGAGAGGTATGCCCAAGTTTATCCTTGACAAGATTACATTTTGGCAGCTGTAAAACACCATGCCACATTCTGAACTGAACTAAAACTAAATATGTGAGACGACATTTGCACATGTATGTTAATTTGACCAAATAAATAAATAAATAAATAAATAAATAAATAAATAAATAAAAGAACCAACTGAGATTTGAAAAACACAAACGCTGATTTTATTGATGCTGTTTACAGTGAAGGGCAAGAAAAAAGGACTTCACATTTTGCTTCCTTTATCACACACATCACACTGAAGGGATTAACATGTAACCAGAAGAGAAAAGATAAACTGAGAGGTTCAGTGTTTTTATATAATCCAGCAGGCGGACTGCTGTCAGAGACCATTATGTGCTGCAAACCACTTAATGTCTGATGTGACAAACGTAAACAACTTATTATAATGTCTTTATCCTGATTCTCCAATAAAGCAAAGATAAATATTAGACTTGTATAAATCTATTACATTGTATAATCATTAAGTGATTATTTAAGTACAAACTTTAATTGAAACGTTAATGAAATCAATCCTGCTCCATCCCAGCAGCCCTTGGTGCACACACTGACTGATAGCAGCAGTTTCAGATTAAATCATTGTTCACTGGTTTGTTTTCTTGATGACGTTTCAAAAGCCAAATAAAAATGAACAAACGTCTACATTTTTGACACTCAATTAAAAAAAAATGGATTAACAAATGATAAATCAAATATTAGATATGGCATAACAGACATTTTAATTACTAAAGTTAATATTTTGTTTTTTATTCTAAAATATTTTTTGTGTGTTGTTTTTGACTGTTTTACTACTCGTAGGGATAACAGATGAAAACAGCCTTTTGGCTAACTCTAATTCATTTACAGTAATGGGTTTTAAAGTGTAAATGTTCTTGTTAAAAGTTACGCAAGCCTAAGCAAATCATTTTCTGTGAAGCCTTTGAATAGATTTTAACATCTTGTTCATTCACTTAATGTTCATTCATCATGAAAAGCTGTTTGTTTTTTTGGAGATGTTTCAAAGCTATCATCTAACTTCTTAATGTACAATAAAGCTCTTCCGAAACATTATGTGTCATATTTCTCAAAATGTCGAACTGAAAACTGTTTGCTGTAAGACACTGCAAATCACTTGATATGCTTAAATTTTTTTTACAACAAATTGGTAAGATAAGCAACAGATTATCCTAAAAAAAGATGTTTGACTGATTTCTCTGTTCTGCATTCTGATATTTGGACTCTTAAAAAGCTCAGAGTTGTAACACATTCTCTGTCAAAACAGGATGCTTTTCAACCCCCACAGTTCTCTGTGGTAGATATTATTTCTTTTTAATATGGTTTTAGATTTATGGTAGTTAGTTAACGTTTATCAAAACCATAAAAAGTTGGGCAATACCACATAAGGAATGTGACAAGAGGGAATAGTCAACAATAGTTTTTTTTGTGTTCTGAGCCTGGTATGTTTTTAATTTTGAGTTTCATTTGCAAAGGGTAGCGTCTGGACGGTCAGGAAATTTAGGGCGACCGCAGTGTTACTGGGGTCGATGAGAAAAATATTTTTGAGTGGCTTGGCTAAAGAAATGGAAACCCATTCTTAAAACAATCCAGGGAGAATAATACAGCAACCACAGAGGCAGAGATTACTGTATTATTATTGTAATGGTTCTGATGGAAAATGACGCTCTCTCTGGACACCGACGTTCATAAAACTGGTGCCCAAACATCCAAGAATCAGCTTTGTCTTCAATCCTAGCCTTGGAAAAGCCTTCACTGGACAATCAAAACAAATATTTTTATTTATTTGTTTATTTTTACTGTCGCTATTGGTCCACACTCAATTGCTAACAGGGACAGTGTCAGAGAGGCTGGGGTAGCAAGTACCACCCCTGGTAGCTGATTGGCCATCCCAGGTGCCACCCTCTAATAATTAACAAGAGGGCAGGGATCGTGGATTTTGTTTTTGCATTTAGGTTCTGTTAAAGATTGTTCTCTGATACTACTGCACTGTGTAAATGATCAGCAGTATGTTCAATGAATTATAACTCTTTGTAAAATTAGCACTAGTATTAGTTCTTAGTTTATTTTGGGATAAGTATTATTTTAGTTACTCCACAACACATTTCATGTTAATAATTCTTAAAATGGCTTAATTATACCATTTAAAATTAGCTGTAGTCATCTTGAATTTTTAGCAGAGTTAGAATTTGGTTAAAAACTGTTTTTGGCTACTTCACCAATATTTTTTTAAAACAGCTGAAATAAAACAATTTTAATGTAACTGTGGTGGCCATTTATTTCTTTTTAAACCCAGAGTGCTTTCCTTTATTTATTTGTGCTCTCTTTAAAAAATACAAACAATAAATAAATAATAACAATAAAACACCTTGGCCACCCCTGTGCCGCCCCTTGCAATAAAGTCTAGCTCCGCCCCTGACTGCTAAGCAGCTACTCAAAAATACTTTTTGATTGGAACACATTGAACTTTTAAACTTTCTTTTCAGCTAGATAGTAAGAGCTGTAGAACAGCTACTCTAAAATTTCAAACTCCTGGAATCAGCAGAAACAGGAGGTGCTGACCCCATTCAGTCAAGAAAACAAAACAGTGTTTGGAGACTCTTGTGATCATCTGGCCTTACCCATTAAGCAGTTTGTATGAAAGTTTTAACAAATAGAACTTTGGTTTCTCCTCTCTCACTTTTTCTTTGCCTCTGTTTGATGCCACCTCTTGGCTTGAACAATGAATTTAAAATCTGCAGCTAACAGCCTCTGTTCTGGAAACCCCTTGGGGTG
>JARVGW010000815.1:14537125-14549611 GCA_031762495.1 Anablepsoides rubrolineatus
TGCATTCTGGACTAACTGCAATGGAGAGATGATTGTTCCAAACCAACATGTAAAGAGCTCCAGCCTAGAGGTGATGAGGGATATCAGCACAAGAAAACTATGACTAACATTATGCTAAATGAACATAACTGTAGGCCAGTGTTTTTTCTTCCCCATGGTTCTCAAGCCACGCTGTCCTGTATGTTTTAGATGTTTCCCTGCTTCAACACAGCTGATTTCAATTGTTAACTGATTAACAGCTTGTTGAACTGAAATCGTCTGAATCAGGTGTGTTAAAGCAGAGAAACTTCCAAAACATGTAGGCCAGTGCCTTGAGGACCAGGGTTGGGAAACACTGCTTTAGGAAATCCAAAGCCAATAGCTATTTAAAACGTTCTTTTGCCCAAACTGAACATTAAAGTTAAAATCTGCCCATGCCTGACACCTTTTATGTTGAAAATGTATCAACCTTCTACTCTGCCACCAGAAGTGTGAGGACGTCCAGCTGCTTTATTTTAAAACACGCCTCATCACGTAATTGAATGCAGCTATCCAACCCATACAAAACGAGAGCTGCTTCTTCTCACCGATGTTATCTAACACCTGAGATTACAATCCAGTTCCTGCCGGCTTACAGTTCAGATAAAATGTGATAATATGGGTAAAATATTCCATCTTATTAAACATAAGGTCACGGGTATACAAGCAGAAAATAATGGGGTTTTCAGCCACTGACTCACTGTCTCTTTACACTTTTTAGAATTCCACCAAAGCACCAAACATGATGCACTCTGAAAAAAAGGATCAGTGTAAACACTTTTTTCTGCTGGCACACAGAGAAGTATTGTTTTTTGTATAAAGTATGCATTATCTATCAGAGAGAGTAGGTTTTAGGCACTAAAGGTATAGTGCTACATGTTTTTGCCACTCTGAACACAAATGAACTTAAAGTATATTTCACTGAATTATTTTGTGATATTTTTATTCTATCAATAACATGTGTTTTCTTTGTCTCTCTTCCAGAGGAAAATACAGCTGGACCAGTCCGACGCTATATAAATAAACTGAATTGAATTGAATTAATGTTACAATAAGGTACATAAAAAATAAACTAATCTTTTTTGACATCATGAGTAGAGGTTCCACCACCAGTTGTTCCACATTTAACACTAAGTCTTGTATTTTTCCAGATGTTTAATACACTAACTTTCACTGAGTAAATGATTTGCTATAAATTTACTTCCCAAACCACAGTTAGGTAAATCATTTTATGTGTCTAAAAAAGTTATTTTAGTTCATGAAGCTAGCCAAGGAGTTTTGGTCAGTAAAAAAAGGAAACAGCTGTCAGTATTAGACTGACAAATTATTGGAACACACATTTTCCTGGTTAAAAAAACCCAAGGACAAAACTAGTTTTCTGTAAATGTCAAAATTGAGATCAGATTGATTAAAGTGTTTTTTTTCAAATGCCATTCGCCACATTGTCTGTCTCCTATTGAGAAGCTGTTGCCATTAGTGCCTCAGTCCAAAACATACATGTGGGTATTGACTTTTTGAGAACTAGGATCAGAAAATAAACTTTTCTTTTGGAAAACAAGTTGAATATTGTGATTTATGACATTCTTCAAATCTCCAGCTAGGAGGAAACAAGATTACAGCATATGAAGAAAACCCACACATGCAAAGGAAGAACATGCAAACTCCTCACATAAAGCCCACATTGAGATCCAGTGCTACAGCTTTCTTGCCCCTTTTGACAAGAAACCATTCAGTGCAGACATGACTTTCAGTGAACAATATTGCACAGACTAATGATGCACTATGGAGTACCTGTGCAGCATTAAAAAAGAAATATTGCTTTTTCTTCCTGATTTTGAATTTCTAGGAACATCACTTTATAGCTTAAATACTGTATCTCCCACTATTTTCAGCACCATTCGCATTGTGAATAGATTTGTTTGAGGGTATGATATAATGAGTATTAATAGGGTTGTCATAAATAAATAGCTCTGAGAGGTAATTGTTCACTTGCCATGAAAAAGACAGCCCCCCACAGTGTCTCTGTGGGACATTTGAAAAACTCCAAGCTCCAGATGATTAACAGGGATGGTTACGTTCATATCTTTAGCTACTTTTTAATTCTTGTATCAGTGTCTGTCTTATATCCAATCTCTAAAAAAAGCATTTCTTTTGCAAGGTCCTCTTTGAAAGGTTAAATGTGCCTTTAAGCTAATTACTGTATCTCTGTGCCACCTCTGCTTCCACCATATTTGTCAGAGAAGCGCAGCGCTTCTGATCCTTGACATCCATCTGGCATGATTAATATCCACCACCAGTAACTATCTGCATGTAAGGAACCCTGCTTTGCTGTGACAGCACGGTCTATATCACTCTGTCTGTCTCACCATCCAAACTCGCTCATCTATCACCTCTCATATAATTTATCTTCTTTCTATATCAGCTGCCTGATGAATTCTAACAAGCAACAAAACAGACGAGAGCTCATTTACAACATGAAAACATTAAGCAATGTAGATTATTATGTGAGTCGTTTGTGTCAGGTATGTAATTGAACTTTAATATTCATGGGAAAGACTGGAAAGCTGCCAGAAGATCCTGAATTCCCCGCAGATTCATCGTTTCTTGCATTTTTATTACCTGTATAATGGAAGTCAGGTGTCAGTTTGGGACCACTTCTCTGGAGGAGCGTAATTGGCAATCTTCCAGGAAGTTAGACGCCGGTTCATGTCAAGATAGCAAATATTCCACTCAGGAGATTTATTTATTTATTTATTTATTTCTTTATTTATTTATTTATTTATTACTCCATTCACTGTTCATTTCAAATGACTGCTGGCTTTAACACGTCTCTGCTGTTTGTGTTTTATCTACTAATATTTATTATCACAGAGAAAAGCCCCGTTTTTCGGTGCATCAAGAAGCATATAACACAGAAAAAGGAATGTTTAGGTGTTATTGTGACATCTCTTTTAACACGCATCTTTATGTTTTCTGAAACCTAGCACAGGACTTTTGATTTGAAGTACTTTTTAAACCATGTTGAAATGTGACACTCAGAATGAAACTTGCATTACCACATCACGTACCTCCTATCAAAAGTCACCAGGGATTAGGTTTGAATGACTTTATCCTTTTCACTTCACTTTTTTTTAAATCATTTCCAGTTAACTCAAGTCTCATTCTTCAGTCGAAAAATGTCACATACAACACAGTCAATGGCCTGTTTTTTTTATCATCAAACCACTCACAAGAACCTATTTCCATTTAGATTCAGTTCAGCTTATCTTCTCTGAAGCAACTTTTGTTTTGACAGCTCATCTGCTCAGGTCTCTTAAAGGTATGCCCTGGAAATGGATCCATTCTGGTCAAAAGATCAAAACATCAACACTCCCGAAAAAACACTAATATCTTATCATAATACATTTTAACACCAGTATTTAACTTTGAAATCATACTTACAAATCTGTGCAAATAAATTAATGTGTAATTATTCTGGTTTATCAATGATTTAATAATAATATATCGATATAACACTTTTAGGACACTTTACATTATTCATTCACACACATATGGTGGTAAACTACATTGCAGCTAGCTGCCCTGCAAATTGTTATAAAACTATTGTAAATTTTACAACTAAAAAAGTAAGTGAAAACAATGTAAGACATGGTGATAATAAGAAACAGAAGACTGTCAAGGTTGGTACATACTGTTAAAAATGATCACTAATGTATGAAATGTAAAAAAGCTACAGGCTAACCTGGAGCAACCTGGGAGTGTTTCACCATGTGCTGCACACTTTAACTATTACAGTATATTTCCATAACTAAGGGACAATAAGTAAAGCATGTTTGGAGGAAAATATATTCAGTAAGAGCATTATTTTTTCTAGTAATATAGTTTATAAGAAAACAAAAGCAGGATAAAAGCAGAGTTCTTGATGAAAGCAGTGCTTCAGTTGCTTAAAGGCAACATCATGTCTGGTACCTCTGTGCTGCCTCAACACTGTGTCGAGATCACAGCACAGCAGGAAATCTGAAATAATCCAGGTTCTGTCACAAATTAATGTGGTGTTTTGTCTGTTTCCTAACAGAGGCAACATAGTCACTGTAAAGAGGCTGCTTGCTGTAATGAGTAAAGGAAGTTTCCTCATCAATCAATCCATCCATCAAATAAATGTTTTCTTTGTCGTTATCGACTCATGACAGTAAAAAATGTAGGTATGGAGAGGACTAACAGATAATTACTCAGAAAACAGAGAGATTCTCTAAGGTCAACTTCAAACCTGTTTCCAAGGCTGTCTTTTACGGCAGAATAAAGTGAGTGAGAAACAATGTCTGCATTGGGGGGGGGACAACCACGCTCAGGCTCAGCTGGTACTCCTGCTGGCTGTGACCATAGGAGGGCGGTGTGATCCAGCTGCTTCCTCGGCTGTTAGTGTTTGATAACACAGATGCTTCCAACTTATAATAAGTACCTGAAAACTGACATCTCAGATCTCAATTAATAGCTCAGTATTCTCAGTACGTCTCACAGTGTTATGTTTGATGCACGTTTTAACTCATGAACAGAGGATGCCTGAGGGAACGGGAGTTTTTTTACCAGCAATCAATAGAAAAAAAGCAGAGCACACACTGGAGAGGATGCACTTACCCCTAAGGTTAATTAGAATTTTTCAATTAACTCAACATGCACGTTTTTGGACTGTGGAAGTACATCAAACTGGAGAAAACTCACACTTAAACAGGAAGAATGTGCAAACTCCCAGTTCTGAGCTTTGTAGCTATAAGATCTTCAGATATATTGAGACCTCCAACAGAAACCCCAAAATCAAAGCCAAAACAGGACAAAAATATTTCTTGGAAAATAGCTTCACTACACTTTTTATTGAAGACACATCATACAAAATCTACCTCTTTAACCGTTAAATGCATTTTTTTGTGTAATCAGAGTCTCTAGGAGGGCAGAAACCTTGAATTTTGTCTGTGGGGTGCAAAGCGCCTTGTTTGCATTTAAAGAGACAGCCTCAAAATGTGTTGATCTGAGACACACTTCAAAAAGGGGGCTTGTGAAGTTATTTCAGACCAAAGCATTGTAGTTCTACTTTCTATAGAACCCGATTCAAGGGTTTAAATGTAAAAAAGAAGCATTTAAAAGTCTGATATGTGTCCTTTAAATCCTGCCCCCTCCACAGTATGCATTGAATCTTATTGATTCATATATTTGTTACCTTCATGCTGAAATAAATATGTTATTCTTTAATACGTTTAGCTGCAATTACTTTTATCATACTTAAAAGAAAGGCAATGTGCAGGAGAATAGGTGGGACCTAAATTTCTTGTGCAGACTGTGGTTAAACTCCAACCAGGTCCTGCTGGCTTCAATTTCCAACAATAAGCAGTGGTAAGGACACTTTGTCTCTAATATATTCAGTTTAAGATAAGGTGACACTGTTAATCATCACACCTTCATACAAACTTACTTTCAAATTTAAGCAAAATTAAAAAATAAGCAAAATGTAAAAAAAGATCACATCTATCAGAAAGAAAAAAAAGCAGTTATTTTGTTAATGTGATCATTATGTTTAAATTGAATTTTATTCCAAGTACACAAGTTCCTATTTTAAGAATTTTTAATATAACCGTAAAAATGGTGTTCATCATTACAGGCTGTACAACATGATGAACAATGTTATGTGAGAAATCACCTTGATAAAATAATATCAGTATGGTTTCAGTGACCCTTCAGAGCACCCTTACTATTTCTGGGTAGTTATTTCGCAGCTATGCATTCATCCAGGGTGCATACAGCTGCTCTGAAGGTCATCTAAAGTGTCCAAGAAACAATTGGCTTTGTGCTGAAGCTGGAGCTTCTCCAAAGTGACATACCAGCCAGACAACAAACCAACTCCAAAATAGCAAACCTAACAGGTCTTACATGTTTTAAGATCTCCGCTCTGTGCGGTGGGTCACGTCATAAATTGTTGCTGTTGTCCATCAATGACAAGCACCAGGAGAAATCTGGGTGTAGGGGTAAGGAGGGTGTGTGTGTGTGTGTGTGTGTGACTGATGCGGGGTTGGATTCATTTATACTTGGAAAGACAAAGTTTCCGTCTGTGTTTTTATCTGGGTTATCTGAGCCAGACACTGACAAGTTTAGTCCTTGTTTGATTCAGATTAATGAGGAAGTAACTGTAGCCATGACTTTTTGTTTTTGATGGGATTATTTTAGGACTTTATATTCCCCATTTATTTTAGGCTTGATAAGACCAAAACAAGAGAGACACAAAAAGAAAGAAAAAAAAACAGATAATAATAATAATAATAATAATAATAATAATAAGCACTTACAATAAATCCACCAGAATGTTTTTCTATCAGCATAAATATTATCATTTTTATGATTTTAACAGTATGAAATTGTATCAAATGTTATTTTAGTCTTTGATTAAACATCTTAACTTTTTTTTTGACTATCATAAGAGCTTTAATGCTAAAATGAATATGAAAGCTTGACCCTTGGAGGATTCCCCACCTAATTAATTTGCATTTTAATTAAACTCTTGCCAGAGTTGTTTCCTCTTAAATATGAACTTAATGACATCACATCAAACGCAAACCACCATCCACTCTGTTTCCACTTGAAACTTAAAGTGTCACTTTAATAATCAGAAACTACTTTCCAAACTTCTATTATTTTGGACACTCAACCTTTGGAGTGTGTTGTTCACGTGCAACAACAGCCACAAAGCCCAGATCAGACAGAAACAACATTCTTTGACCCCTATTTTGAGACGGATTTGAGTCTGAGCCCCGCGAATCCCTCAGATCCGACCAGATAAACAATCACCACTATAAAGACTTTTCCCAGCACATCATGTGAATAACGTGTCCCCACTCAAAGTTTTAATAATAATCAAGGATAATTGCTGTTCATCACACTCCATTGTGGCACGCATACTCAAACACCTTCAACTGATTGCCCCCCCCCCCCCTTGTAACTGCCACACTTCGCAGGACAAGGTCAACGGTGGAAGATTGGTGAGTGCATATGAGATCTCACTTGTGCTGATTAAAATAGCCTGTTTAATAGAAGGTTCTACCACTGGGATTTCAGCTAATGTAGTCCTCCACACACACACACACACACACACACACATACACAAAGAGGCACAACAACAAAGGTTTGTCTTAAATAGAAGCACAAAGGCATATCCTTTTATAGTCCTCTCCCTGTTGTTGGCAGCCTGCTTGGCCGTAGAAAGGGGGAGGTGGAGGAGACACCTGTGGTCAGAGGATAAAGGGTCTCTCTAATCGCCCACCTTTATCCGCAGTGCGTTCTGAGCGCTCCTTGTGATGGCTCCTAAAAAGAAGGAAGAGCCGAAGCCTGCTGCACCAGCGGCCCCCAAGCCCCCAGAGCCTGAGCGCCCCAAGACCCCGGAGTTTGACCCAACATCAGTCACGGTAAATCTTATGATCACTATCACAGTAAACTGAATTTAATTAATGTTTTTATTTGTTTTTGTTTGGTTTATATTAATTAGGTGATTTTATAAAAAACTGTTCAAAGCTAACAGGCATGTTTTTAGAAAATTAGAGACCCCATGTGACCTAAACTGGACCACACAAGCCAAACACTTCAGTGCAGGTTATTAAACAACAGAATATGTGGTGCAAACAATGAAGTGTTATACAGCAAAAGGGATGCTGTGAAACTGTCAGGGCCAGTTGTAATTAGTGCATCAGACATCTTGGAAAGTTTAGTTTCTGCTGACTCGGCCCCTTCTCAGTGGATGAATGTTTTCTGGTTGAGCAAGCCACCATGTTACAATGGTTAAAACCACAGAATATGATTTTCATTATGCCTGTGAATGGCAGACCACCCGCTTTCAGAGGAGTGGGGGGAAAGGAAGAAAAATACAGTTAATTACAGCTCTGCTCCATCTATCTTTAAACATGCTTAGATAAGTTTTTGGGATAATGTTTTCTCAGAGTTTCATGTTCAGTTTGGGGTTTGGAGACATCCAGACATTAAACAGGAACCTGGGGCACCAATCTGACTCAAGTCCAAAAAATACATGAAAATTAAAAATGTCAAAAGTGATTGTAGAGTGGAAATTTATTTTTTATACTTTAAATTAAACATTCCTCTGGAGTATTAAGATGATTGTAAAAGAAATTCACTAGCTAGTTTAAAGCATTTAACCTTTCTTGTGCAAAAATAAAAAATAAATGCAGCCGAATGTCATAATAAATCTACTCTCAGACACAAAAGTAAGGAAAAGAGCAAGAGTGTGTTCTTGAATTATTTCTTTTATTGAGAATATAAAAGAAAAATATGTTCTGATCGAAACATTTTAGTAAATTTGAACTTATGCTTCTGTGAAAACTTTATTTTGACTATTTAACCTTGTTAAAGCTAAGTGACATCTTTGCATCTAAAAATAAAGCAATACAAATCTAGCAGTGAACTAAGTACAATGACACATTTGACCCAAGGTCACTGATAACTATATGAGAACAGATTATGTTGGTAATTTAGACTATGTGGTTTGATAATGAGACATCATATTCACAATAATTTGTAAAAGTCTTCATCTGTGCTGCCTTGAGTGATCTGCAGCCTCCTAATTGCTTTGCTTGCTTTGTCTTTTCTCAGCTGGAATTCACCCCGGAACAAATTGAGGGTGAGGCTCATTTGTCGGTGGCGTTGCGTGGACTGTGAGCTATTTATAGGGGGGTTGTTCACACACCGATCTCTTCAGTGTGTGAGAAATGTTTAGCAACAGCTGGTGATGATATTGTAAATCAGACATATGCTAATTTCTTTTTATTGTTTTAATCGATTCAAGCCATGTGTCCTAAAAAATGTTAAAGCAGAGTGAAGCTCTTTGGAGTTTGAATCCTTGTTGTTTTTTCTTTTATCCAGTGCATGCTGTTACAGATAATTACTTGAGGCAGAGCAGCACATGCTTTTGAATGACAATGACATTCCTAAAAATAATAATAATAAATAAAATTGGGGCGTTGTCAGTTTTATTAAAATTGTATTATTTCCACAGACTTCAAAGATGCTTTCCAGCTGTTTGACCGCACACCGACCAATGAGATGAAAATCACTTATGCTCAGTGTGGGGACTTGATCAGGGCTTTGGGCCAGAATCCTACCAATGCAGAGATCATGCACGTTCTTGGAAAGCCCAAACCTGAAGGTTGGTCGTTTGATCGGCTGAGTTATATGTACAACTCGTTTTAAGTACAATTAAGTTCAACACAAACGCCAGCCTTTTCATCTTTCCTTGTTATTTAACCCCTGCAACTTCCCACAGACATGCAGTCCAAGATGCTCGACTTTGACCAATTCTTACCAATCCATCAACACATCTGCAAGGCCAAGGATCGTGGAACATTTGAAGACTTTGTGGAGGGCTTAAGGGTGTTTGACAAAGAGGGAAACGGCACAGTGATGGGTGCTGAGCTCAGACATGTTTTAGCAACTCTGGGTGAGTTTAACAGTCTTACTGTAAGCTAATGTCAGAAAGCTGTAGAATTGAAAATGCATACTGATTTGACAGTTTTGCTGGTTTCAGGTGAGAAAATGAGAGAGGATGAAGTGGAGCAGCTCATGCAAAACCAAGAGGATGCTAATGGGTGTATAAATTATGAAGCTTTTGTAAAGTACATTATGGCGACTTAAAAAAAATAACTGTTTCAGCTTCTGTATTTTGGTGCTACATGACAGGATATTTTTGAAAATTAAAGAGACTAAGGGAGTTTGTCTCCTTCACTGGAAAACCAAGAATATTTTGTTCTTAAAAGATTTTTGTTTTCCTGGAAATCTCATTCTGTATTTTTATCATTTTCATTTCTCATAAATAGATGCAACTCATAAATGCTTCACATGTTCTAGGGTTCCTGATGCTGATGCTGTGCTCCCATCAACATTTTATATCTCATGGGAAATAAATGCAGTTGTTTTGATGGTGTCCTGTTGTTGTTGTTGTTTTTAAGAATAATGCTTTTGTGCTCCCTTCATGGACACATTTGGCTTTAGTAAGAGTTAAAAATGAAATTATGGGTTATATAAAAAAGTTTAACATCACTAAAATCATTTGACATATTTCTTATTATCATCAATTAAACAAAACACAGTAATCAAAAATCCAGTTTCTCCTTTTACTCAGTGTTTTAAACAGTACCTAAAAAAATATATGTGGGTGTAAGTACAATATTACCGGTTCGCTGATTTAAAATGTACTTAAGTTTTAAAAGTAAAAGTACTGGGTTAAAGTGTGGTAAGAATTTAAAAAACAGCATTTATTTGGAAGTGACCTCCCTAAAACATGTTTTTTTTCTAAAGGTCATGAAGACTAAAATGTTATTTTAAAATATTAATGTTGAATATTTTTTGATGCACAAGTCTGCCTGTTTGAGTCACATATATTTCTGTGAATCATCTTCATATTAGAATATCATATCTAACAAGCCGAAATGAAAAAATAGCTAAATGAAATAGGAGTAATGACTCTACTTTTTTTTAAATGTAAGACTTAAATAGTACGGAAATTTGCTTGAAAATGTAAGAAGTAGAAATAAAAAGTTGGTTGAAAGATAATTACTCATTTAGATACATTTTTTTAAAGTAAAGCAACAAAGCATTTGCAACTTTACACCTCTGCTCATACATTTGTTTTATGTAAGCAATAAAGCACTATTAAAAATTTTGAAAAAAAAAATTAAAGAGAAGAAGAAAAAGAAAGTGAAGAAAAAAGAGAAATGTAATGCGGAAGATTGAAAGAGAGATTAGAGAAGCTATATATATACACTTGATGGTGTTTTTAACAAAGTTTTATTGAGCTTAAATTCCTTTTTATTATAGATTTAATTTGTTGATATTCAAACAAACATTATTATTATGCTTTGAGTGTGTGAATCTGAGTCGTGCTTCTCTTCTTTAACCAGCAGAGAGCGCTGTTGCTCAACATTTTACTGATCTGATCTGAATTTGAGGGATTCTCCTCACACCGTGTCATAAAAATAGCTCCCCATTATTGCAGAAAAAATCCAAAACTTTAATCTATTATTATTGTTATAGTTGATTTTATAATGTGAGCATCATTATAGATGTGGTGACCCCGAAAGAAGGAAGCAGTCATAAGAAAAACAACACATTTAAGTGTTTTTTGTCTGAAAACTCTTATTTTCTTCTGAGATGAGGAAATAAAATGCCAGAAACAGAGCTGATATAAACTCTGAGTCAATTTTTGTGATTATGGGCCAAATCTGCCTTCTGCTCGGAGGGTTGTTCATTCTGACTTCCAGAATAAATTCAAAATAATGATTTAGAGTTATGTCTCAAGTGCATGCAAACCATCTGCCATGTATTGCATCTCTCAATCTCTAATTGTATCTATAAATTTACATGTAAACTCAGAAAAACAAAACAGTCATTATCAGGACAATTTGGTACCAGGAGGAAGTTTTTATGATGCTCACCCTGCAAACACTTTTGTTCTATAACTTTACTTCTACAAGGTTAAAAACTGTGATAATATAAGTGCAAAAATAATTTCACATCAGAACGCTAGGATGGAGCTGACTATTGAATCACATTAACTCTGCAGAGTATACAGTGATTCTTTTAACTCACAGGATAAAAAGACAAATGTGACAATTAGCTTTAATGTGAACAACAAAAACAAACCTATAAATAAACAGTTTGTCATCCCTTTAAATGAGCTTATGAACATTTTTTTTCTGTCAGGATTACATTTTGTAAATAGAAATTTGCCCTGGACAGGTTGCTGGTCAATCACTTTTGCTTTTTGCTTTTGCTTTTTGCAGTGGGTGATAATGAAAATTTGATTTGGATGCATAACTGAGGAACAAGTGAATGGATTTCAATTTTTAGATCAAAATTGTAACTGAAGCTAAAATTAAATCCTTATAGTACAGAAATAAGTAGAAATCTCAGTAGCTTGGTTAAAAAAAAACATCCTTTATTTCAAGCTCCAAATATAGAGGTCACGTCTCCCACAACAACAGCTGAAGCAGCTTTTTAAGCCTCAGCCTGATGTGTCTCAGTCTTTTACACATCATTTCTGTCGTGCAGCCCTGCTCAAATCACTTTGTAGTGTTGAAGCCTGAGCTTGTCAAACGCAGAGTTGACAGGTTCAGGCTCCAACACCGAGAAAAAAAGACAATAATTTTACCAGCTGAGGAGTACGCACCGATAAGTACTGACAGGCAGTCACATACAGGTTGGATGCACAGAAAGTTGACAGGGAGACCTGGAGCAGATGCCATTAAATCACTGTGTCATTTTAGGGTTGAAGGTTGGACCATTTTGAGGTTTTAATTTGGCATTAAAAGTAACACATCTTTCAGTTTATAGTGTTTTCAGGCCTGAACAGCCTTAAAAGGACATTTTTAATAATTTAGGGTCTGTGGAGCGATTATGGACCATTGCTATAATTCAGCCAGTTTT
>JARVGW010000815.1:14554233-14568622 GCA_031762495.1 Anablepsoides rubrolineatus
TATATATATATATATATATATATATATATATATATATATATATATATATGCATTTTAATTGTCATTGAACAACTTAAACTTCACATTTTTCATGACAATTTATTTGATCCTTGATTTTTATTCATTTGATCAGTTTTGATTTGATTTATTTGCTACAGTGATTTTATCGCCCTTTGCCATCGGTTTTATATTACATTGGCTACTGTGGCAGAAATCCTGCTTCAAAGTGCTACTGCTGAAAAATAACATAATTGAAACAGAAACAATGCTGCTGAAATGCACGTTTTTTTTCTATATATAAATTTGGGGCAAAGATAAAAAAAAAGGATTTTATCTCCTGTTTGATCTTCATGTAGCTGATAACAATCAAATGTTTATCAGACACAACAAGCCTTCATTAGTTTGTGTTGGAGTCCTTGTTCTTTATGTGTAAGTTGAGTCCTGAGGGTTTCTGGCAAAGGCTGTAGTTTCTGCTCCATTTCACTTTGGCTCAGCCTAAAACGTATAAAACTGCATCTAAGAGGCACTCTCTCAGGGCATCGTCTTTTCCATGACTAATTTACAATAATTATATATTTATAAGGATGTCAGGAAATGACAAGCCACAGTAACAGTAAAGCTAGAGACATCCTTTCAACTATTATATAGCATATTTAAGTAAATTGGCATTGATGACTAGGAAAAATGGATTCTATGAGCCATCACAGTTAATTACTATGTTGTTGACATTTCTGTATTTTGAAAAAAAAAGTCAAAGAGGAAAAAAAAAGAAGTGTCATTTTATTCGGAAATATGGTCCTTGACGTGTACAGGTACAAGTGGAAATCAACAACACCATGATATATATATATATATATATTTCTGTATATTATTTACAGAGGAAATAGCTTACTTTTCACAAAAATGCACTTATTTTTGTTTGTAAGGCAACATGTGTTTTTGTTTCTGAAAATAAGCAGGTCTGACATCAAACTGTTTGATACAAGTTTTTGTACAGAAACAGATGTATAAAAAACATTAACATTATGCATTTTGTTTTGACTAAATCCACCAGCAACAATAAAAATCTGACTATAAAAATGTTTTATGTAGGTAAACATGTGTTGTCTCTTTGGTGAGTTTGATGTCATGATTTTTGTTTTTTTGTACATGAACATATTTCTTGTATTATAGTCTTAGTTAATGATAATGTAGTGATGAAAGTCAAATATTTACATCACATTTTACTACGTGTCTTCAGTATTTCATACACATACAGTGAAGCTGAACACTGTGTCAGCTGTAAATGAGCAAAGGTTTGCAGACAATGATTGTTCAAATCACAGCTTACATAAACCCTTGAAAGGATCTCCCAGATTGGTCCTAGATGACCAGCCAGAAAATGAGACAGAAGACAACAAGAAGCTCCATGTCCCTTGCCTGGATGTGGATTACCGCGGTCCCAACCAACCAGAAGCCAGGATAGGGGAGTGGTTCTGACCTTAGCTTATCGAAAATACTCTTGGGACACAGAATGTCACCTCTGGTTGGAAAGAAGCCTGAACCTGAAGGTGAAGGTGAGAGGTGACAACTAGAAATAGTCAGGCTCAACTCAACACACAGCATAGAATCTGGAGCCAACCTCCTGTTGCTCATGGTGAGAAGTTACAGGCTGGTGTGGGCCTACCTACTGCCCCCAGCTTGATGCTTGTGTATTGGAGTTTTCCCCAGAAGATGAGAGAATAGTTTCCCCGTGCCTTGGGGTTTGGTGGGAAAGCTCTGACTAATTGAGCTTATAAATGGCAATTCAGAATACCATAACTTTCTCTGGAGTCCTTAAGTGCTCCAGCTGGGGACTCAATTATTCTGCTGGGGGGGCTTCAAAGCCCACGTGGGTGGTGACAGTATAACCTGGAGGGGAAAGAGTGGGAGGAACGGCCTCTCTAATCTGAACCTGAGTGATGTTCTGTTGTTGGACTTCAGTGCTTGTTTGTTCAGGATCAACACCGTGTTCAAACATAAGAGTATTCAATCAGGAGAAGACCCCAGGGAAGACCCTGGACAAACTGTAGAGACTTTCGGCTGGCCCGAGATTGCCTTGGAATCCTGGAAGAGCTGGAAGAGGTGGTTGTTGAAAGATGTTTGGGCCTCCATGCTCAGGCGGCTGCCTCCATGAGCCAACTCCAAAACAAGCCACGGACGGATGGATGGATGGATGGATGGATGGATGGATGGATGGATGGATCTTACATCAACCACATGGTTAAATATTTCATGTTCTGTACAACATCCACAAAACCTTTATAAAATGTTCCGTAGGCTCTTTGAAAATTTGAAATCTAATTAAAAAAAAAACAAGAATAAATAAATATAGTAATTAAACTCTCACTTAACAATATACACTCAAAAAGTGACTCCATTTGGACAATATGTTCATTTACCACATTGTACTGAATAAAATAACTGGGTTTGTGAGCACACTTGCAGAATGACTCAAAGTTTTTGTTTGGTTTTTGTTCAAGCTAAAACACAAAAATGAACATATTTGCTCAAATCAAATGTTCCTCTAACATTTTGGCTCATACCACGATAAGCAAAACATTAACGGGATGACTTACAAAGGAACATCAGCATAAAGATTCACGTTTGAAACACAAAACAGGCTTTGGATATTTTGTAATCCCTTTCAAAATAAATCTGTTTGGTTCCCTTTTTTGTTCCTCATTAGCAAAAAAACAAAGTTATTTTTATTTATTTATTGTCAGCTACCACAGCAGAGACGAGCCTGCTACCACTTGGATTAGCCTTGTGAGCTATAAGAGCTGGGCTCACATTGAGAGCGTATGATGACCCGACCAGAGCGGGGCTTTAGGGGAGCGACTGGTTCTCGTTACATCCGGCTCCTCTGCTTTAGAAGCAGCAGCTTAGTTGTGACACTGATTAGGAGAAAGCCACAAGGATTCCATAAGCCCAAATAAGAGTTTAATCTGCTTTTGCTGTGCATGCACATCCAAATTCATGCACATCATCTAATGCAGCATGTGCATATATTCCCCAAGAAATGACTAAGAATCATTTTCACTTTGTAAAATAATAAGTTAAGTCTTAAATTTACTTGTCTGGATGAAAGCTTTAAAGTGTAACTAATGCAGTGGCCTCAGGGAATTGCATCCTTATTTCTCAGTAAATTTTATTTTTACTGGACAACATTTCTGTTTTTTTTTCTTTTGCAAATTTGACATTTTCAAGCAAGTAAGAGGAATGTATGGTTTTAATAATTGGAATGAATATTCATTTAGAATCTTCATAAAGATGTGTAAAAAATAAAATCCCTTCAACAGATGTTAACACAATCTGTATTTTTTACTCACAATGAAACAAGCTGCTATTTATGCAGACAAATGAATGCATCGTAGTCATTTCTTTTTCAAGTATCATTGTTTGCCCTCCTCTCTCCTACCAAGAATCCAGCATCTGTGAGCTGCAGATCCTGTTAAACGATCGTGTTCCACTAATAAAGACTAAACAGTACAACAACAGTGATGGGAACACACTCAGACTCTCTGTAATGTGATAATCCCGAAGAAAAGGAATGCATTTACTTTGAAGAATCACTTTTTAGTCCACACTTGATGAAAAAAAATAAAGGAGTTCTGCTTCTTTTGGGTGCAAGGAGCACATCCGTAGGATCAAATTGTTTGTTCGTTTGCTCACACAGCTGTTGTCTGTTTGATGCTGTGAAAACTGATCCTGGTCGGCGATGTGGGGATGGACATGGCTCGAGCCACTCGCACCCGGAGCGCGTGGTTGTCCTGCCAACGGTGCCAGCGTTTCCTTACAGCAGAACGGACCTGAAACATCAAGGACATATAGAGGAACCTAAACTCAGATCATTGTACGTTAAATGACATATTGACAAATAACATTACATGCAACATCAGACTTTCAGCCACTACAACATCATTTTTTTAGTTTAATATCTGTGTATCTGAGTTTTTGCTATTTTTGTGTTGACTAATTCCCGTTAGCTGTTGTGGTCATCTTAAATTGGATTGACTCCACAAGCTATACATCTAAAAATTAGTTTCCGAATTTTTCATTGAAATCAGACAAACACTTACAGACATGAACAAAAACACAGCTGCAAGCCTTTCAGCAGCTGCTTCTACGACTGCTTTTAGCTGAGATGTCACTGGTTTAAAAAGAAAAAAAGTGGAAAAACCGTAATATGAAGTGAGGAAAATTAGGGAAAATAGTTGAAATACAAAGGATTTGTAAGTTTGCTATGATAAATTGTGGCAATAAGGCAACAACTCCAAACTTTTAAAAGTCCTGTTTATCTTTAACCATAAAATCAAACGAGGAGATGGAAAAAAAGACAAGTAAACAGACTTCTTTAAAATCTATGTTGCAGTTTGTGTGAGATTGGATTAAGAATGGTATAACACAGCTGTGACTGACATGAGATTAAAAGGGTTGTATCAGGTCTGTGGAAACAGCTGATAAAAAGCTAGAAACAATCACTTTAAAATGCTTCAAAGTATGAAAAATCAGACTGATAAGCCAACATCGAGCAGATGGTTTACAGTATTATCTCTTGTCAGTCTTAATACAATTTTGTTGTGCATTTATTTATTATGAAATACAAAATTTAAGTACATCTTTAACTTCTGGCCAAAGAGGAAATAAGGATCAAAACAGTCCATGTTTTTATGTACATCAAAGGGACCTCAAGTATTAAAAAAACTCTATTTTATGGGAATTTAGCACAAAAAAACACATTGTATGTTTTGTATATATACTTGTTGTAAATGTTTGCATGGGCAGCTGAAAAAGAATAATAAATATAAAAAAACTAAATAAATTAAAAAAGAGTAATATTTAGATTGATGCTTTCAAGGCGGTAAAAATAATAAGATAAATTGGAGAAATTATGTAGAAATTATGACCATGTTATGGAAATATTACTAATTATCATTATTATTGTGGAAACAGACCACATTTTGTCAGAATTCATTTTGATGCCTCAATCAATTAGTGCAAAAACAGATTTACAAATAATTTTCATTTTTCTACCAAAGTCACCAAACTCCACATTCTCAATCAGGATGGGGGTGAGCAAGGGAAGGCATTCATTTGTCACAATTACCATCAACTGTGTGCTTCTTGTGTTGGCTTTGATGACTTTCAAACAGCTGCTGGGTTTCTGGTCATTTGCTTTTATTTTAATCAGAGGGAAATGGCAGCACTTAGCCAAGGTTTTCTATCATATTTAAAGGGACCAGCAAAAAAAAAAAAAAGTGCCATTTCACAGAAAGAACGTGAAATCTCTTGTCACTTATTTGAGTTATAAAACTGCTGATGTCAGATGAAGTTAAAACAAAACTGTGTCTAACAATAAATTTGAAGAAAAAAAAATACCATTAAATAATTTTAGGAGATTTGTGAAGCACTTTATTGAAATAGCAAATCTAAGAGGCACATTACTGACAGACCAGAGTGACTCACCTCTCCATTTAGAAAGCAGTAAAACACTGAAACACAGAATCCCTGCAAGACACATCACGCATTATAATTAGATGAAAACAATAGGGCAGTGTTTTGTCATTTTAACTGAGAAAAACAATATGACACATTAATGATGCAGTCCTCAACGGAAAAAAAATATAAACCAAGTGTTGCAGCTTCATAGCACAAATAAAACTGAAGCTATGCCTTTTTTTATGTTTAGGGAGCAAATGATGCACAAAAAGCTAGGAAAGGGGGGAGAAGCCACGGAGCAGAAATCATGCCCACATGGCCCGGGTAATCTTGACAGCTGAGAGCACTGAACATAAGGCAGGAGGGACAAAGTCTGTGTAAGCTCCACCAGGATGCTAACTCAAATTATCCTCCCACAGGAAAGCTCAACGATATGATACAACTCTGCAGTAAAACACTGGGATTGATTCGTTGCAGACACGTGTGAGGGCTTTTTTAACCGAGAGCGTTTCGCTAATCTCACCTGAAACGACTGCAAAAAGGAGTTGAAATAGATGAAAACCACTTGTGAGATGTCATCCCCGCCAGGGTTGACAAAGAACAGCATATAGGTGATGCCCAGCAGAGGTAGCAGGACTAGGGTGGCTTTCACGGCTTTTCTGAAAAAGACAGGGGGGAATGAGAATAAACAGCCTTGTTACAGAAATAGGAGCGTGAACGTCATCTGAGCTGTCTCTGGCAAACATTGTCACTGTATATTTTTTACAACGTTGTTAGAAATGAGGTTTGGTTTCGGTGGATGGGAACTGCTTTCTAATAATGAGCTGTCACATGCAGTTTGTGTGCTGAGATTACGGCAAAGTCTCAGTATATTTCCTGGAATTCAGTAACAACAATAAAATTAGGGCTGCATTTGTTATTCTTGTTTCCATATGTTTCATTGTGAGCCAATGATGGCTTATAATTTGGTAACATAGACTTTATCTGCACAGATTATGGTTCTGTAGGGAAAAAAAGCTTTTACATGGTTTAGAAAATGACATTTTTTGATAAATTAGTGCAAATATAAATGCTTATCAGACTGATTTTATTATTTTATTGCATGTTGATTTAAAAAATATATATAATTAGGTGGGCAGCCATTGAGAGCTGTCAAAATAAAAGCACCCCAAAGAAATTTAAAAGAACACGTTGGGCTTTAAATCTTTTTCTCACACCTGCTAAACTCTTCACAGTCAATAAGGACAAACATAAATCCAAGCCAACCTGAAAACCCTCAATTGAAGTCGTCTTAGCTGTGACACTGCAAACACTTTGTTCTCTTGTATTAATTCCCGAGAGAGAGAGAGAGAGAGAGAGAGAGAGAGAGAGAGAGAGAGAGAGAGAGAGAGAGAGAGAGAGAGAGAGAGAGAGAAAACAATGATAGCAGGTGTTGAAAACAAGCTTGCCATTTTAGCGATCAGGCACATGAGAGGTTTGCCACTTCTTTCCAGTGGTTAATGGTGGGGCTAAATAAAAAAGGCTCTTGCAAAACAGCACTGTAATTACCTTGGCCTCGCTTAGATACAGGACTTAAGTATGACAGACAGACCCTAATCCAGAACCTTTCTGCAGTATTCAGCATTTTAATTCAAAACCCGATGCCTGCCATTGGCTCTTTGTAAGGGTATCGAACCATTAAAATACAGCAGAAAACACAGAAGTCAACTAGATGAAGAGGGCACAGTCATTATGGGGTTGAAGGCATAGGTATTAGAAATGATTGCAGAAATATGTTCACAATCTCTCTCTCTCAAATGAAAACATGGACATTTAATCTTTTTTCTTTTCTTTTTGAGATGTAATGAGTGGACATCCATAATATTATTCTCCTCCAATATAAAGCATTGCTTTTGCACATTTTGTCTTTGATACAAAAAGTTAGACTGCATGCAGCTTAGAGAAGTGATGCTTGTGCAGGTGCAGGCTACAAGTATTGACAATCAGTGAGGGAGGAGTTCATCCATAAATAGAGCTAGAAAAGGTTTACCGGTGGGAGAAGGTGTCACGTTGAAGCCATGAATGAGCTGCTATAGCAAAAATTAAGCTGGTAAGTGTTGCATTTGTGTGTGTTGCTGATCTGTCACTTGAAATGAAATGCAAAACCGTGCATACTTGGCGCTAATAACACAATAAACACTTTGCTGGAATTTTTTTTTAAAGGTGTAAAAGGTTTGAGAATTGTATGCTTAGAGGGAGTTTTGCTACATTAAAATATTTCATTTATGACATTTGTTGTTTTTGTAAATGTGGCATGAATAACAGCCATTTTAAAAGAAACCAAAAAGTCACGTTTTTGAACTGTTTGAGTGACAGACTGATTTGACATGTTGTTTTGTTTGTTTGTCAGAGAGGTTTAACAAACACAGAAACACTTTTTGTCCCTCAACATTTACTTACTTCTTTATTTGGTTATTTTAGTTTTTAGTTATGATAGATCACAGGTTTGCTGAGATATCTTTGCTATCTGGTTCGGGCAGTTTGATTACCCTTGACAGCTTGTTAATTTATTTTTATGTTAAATCTGAAAATCCCGTATTTATTGCTTTAAACACAATGGAGCACATTATTATTAACAAAAATGATAGTTTATGATGCTGAAAGTTTCAGTTTTCCAACAAGGCAGATCAGAGAAAACCATTTCAGGGTTGACTGTGTGATTTATTGTGTTTAATTGCAATACTTAGCCTGAAAATGGAAATGGTAAAAACAGCTCTGATAGGAGCATTAATAGAAATATTGTCTGCTTCAAAAGAAGCAAAGAAAAAAAAAAACAGGAGGAAGACATGAACACAAACAAAGAGCTCTTTACCTGTATTGTATTGTTTCAGATGTGGTTGAAGCCCTTAGTTTGGTCATGAGAATTCTTACTATGTTGAAGAGGAAAACAAAGTTTATCTAAAAAGAGACAAAAAAGAACAGTTAGGCTGTGTGGTAATGAGTTTCTTTAAAGAACACAGAGAACAATTATCTGGTCTGAACAGACATGTGTAAGCTTGCTGAACTGAAACCAAGCTGAGAGAAGAGAACAAAAGTCAACGTACGACTCAAAGCAGTGCGAGAGGACAAAATACATGGTCAAACATGGCAGAACAAAAATGTCCCTGAGATTTCTATGAATAAATGTTTTAGACTTTATGTTTGAAAAGGCCAGAATCCATCTGTGAGATTAATTCTACCCTTTCAAACGTGGCTGCCCTGTCCTGTTTACCTTTTTAATGTTGAGCTGATTGATGAATCTCTTTACAGTCTTACAAAATCCTAATTTAAGTTTAGAATTTTACTTCTGAGAAAGTGCTGCATATATTTTATTTTCTTCTCACCAGGAGCACAAGAATAACTGGTCCCTGATAAATGTAGTCCATATATTTTCCGGGTTCTTTACCAAACCAGCATCTATTGACAAAAAATAAAGAAAGAAAGGAAATTTCATTAAATTGCAGCATTATTAGAGAAAAACAAGTCTTCATTTTTCTGTTACTTACTGTTCATTTTCATAATACAGCTTCCCAATGGCCCAAGCAACAATTATAGGACATGGAATACCTGAAAGAGCCACCAAACAAAGATCAAATATAAAATATTTAAAATATTTAGACACAAAAGATTTTTTAAAACCAAATTAAATAATTTAAGTATCCAGTAAGTCCCAGTATCCTTAAAAGCAGGTCTTCACTTTGCTAGCAATTAGGTCAGAATAATCCCAGGATGTTTTTAAATAAAAGAAAAGAAGAATGATGGATTCTCCTATTTCCCCCTCTTTGAGAGACTTGCAGTTTATTAGCTAAAGAAGCAACATAGTAAGGTCTAAGGGACTTTGGAGTCATAAAGGAGTCAAGACCAATTTTCCTCATAAAGGGGTAGTAGGCAACTAATGGATGGGTGTATGAGAAAAAGGTTTTAGAGTGCATAAAGTAAATGAGAAGGATGCAAATTCTGAAACAGTTAAACACTTGATTTTTAATATATGTATACCAATGGCATAATTTGGACATATTAAATGGTATGTAATGTGTTTAAAATGGAGCACATAAATAATTAATTATTAGGGAAAATAACTGAATATGTTATTATTTTACACTGAGTTTGTTTTAGAGCAAAGCAGCAGAAAGATGATGTTACAGAAAGTTTTCTTTTTCTGTATTTTCTGCATTAATATTTCTGTCACAGTGTTGGCTTTGGATTAGATTAGTTTAGCTTCCCTGCACACCTGGTCCCTATTTGCTAATTAAACCACCTGCAGTGTGTTAATCGTTAGCCATATGTTATATAGTCAGCTCTGTTCTCACAGATCATTTTGTTTCCTCCCTGTAACATAATGTCGCTTTTACCTTCTGGTTTGCTTTCTGTGTCAGTGTTTGTGTCTTACTTTTTCTAGAATAAATACTGTCACCTGGCTTCTTTAAAAAGTCTACATGTGTTCTCAATTTACTGTTTTACAACATAAACATTTTTAAACTTTGGGCATTTTTATTTTGTCTATTCTGTGTTAAACTAAAGTCCCTGTGTATTGTTTGACAACAATAGAATTTGGAATATGGAAAAAGAAAAGAAAATGATAATAAAGACTAGGATTGGCCAAACTTTGTTGGAACATCTTTTTTTTTTTTTTCCTTCTTGACTTCATCAGTCTCGTTCTCACCAACCCAATCTTGAGAAACCACAAAAAGGCAAATGTCCCAACAACAGTTCTTGAAGTATATTATTGTTCATTGTCTTTCCGAAAATGGAACAATTTAGAAAATATTCATTATTTTAATTTAAAACAAATTTTAAAAGTTCACAAGCTCTTTATGCTACTTTTTTGTTTGTTGAAACTGTCCATAAAGCCACAGTTGTGAAATTTATGACCAGTAGAGCTAGGAAGGTTTTCCCTCAACCAGAATATGGATTCTGTATCCAGCTGGGGTCAATAAATGTGACTGAATTTTATGTTTAACTTTACATCTTGGTTTAAGTCCTACAACTTAAAAAGCAGCATTTTTAAACTTAAATATCTCAATACACTCTTTTTTCACATCTTTTACACACTCGGTTATGCAACGTGTCTCAGACCCCGCAAAATCTTCTTCACTGACGTACTGATTGAAAGTGGCAGCTTTGTTTGAACTCTCTCCAGACTGTGCATTTAAAACAGTCGTTGAGTGTTGATGGGGCTACGTCTGGCCAGGCTTTAATTTGTTTCATTGGTGCTTTGCTTTCAAGAAGCAGAGGTCAGGAAAATAAAACTAGCATATTTAAAAAAGCTCAAAATCTTAGGGGAAAAAATGAGCCAGGAGCTGTTATTACTCATCACAACTTGTATAGGTGCACATGTTGGTAAAAAATGACTCTCTTTTGGATGGCCTCCATTATTATAATTTCCAAGAATAATAAAGCATGTTACAAGTGGGGGAGGAGGCATTTTTAAAGGAATGCTGCTTAAATAGCCTTTTGGATATACAGTACACCACATGTGTAATGACACTGTGCTTCACAAGGAGAATGACCTTTTATTTAGAATCATGGGCCATAATTATTTAGTTAGGTCCAGTTATAAGTAAAACCATTCAATTTCTAACCTATAGAGTAAAAATTTTTAAATCAAAAATTTTGTGTGTAAGGAAAACACAATTTGTTTAATATGTTTTATTTTGTGAAACATTTTTAAAAGCCTATTTTGTGGTTTTATATATATCCTATTTGAGCACATTTATGAAATTTTGAAAAATAAAACTAAACCATTTGCATAACTTCACCTAATGATCCAAAAAATGTGCACCAAGCTAAAGCCTTATAGTTTATTGTTAAGATGAGGATACTTACACCAACCAATGAAGAGGAAGACCCACTTTCTCAGCTTATCAGTAGAATAAGTCATTACAATAGCTGTGTGAAGGTAGCATCCTTCAACAAACATCCAGAAAAAGTTTGTCACCACAAAATAGTTGTAGATTGTAGTGATGAGTCGACACCAAGGCTAAAAAAAATAAAACGGATTCAGAATTATCCAAAAGCACTGAAAACATGAACAGTTTCTCTGCTGTTGTTCTGTTACCTCATTACTCTCATGGATATTGTGGTCAATCAGCTGAAGCAAAAACCACATAACATTCCTCAGGATGAAAGTGGTGATCAGATTCCAGTGGATGATGTTTCGAAGACATCGTATGCTCCTAAACCACAAGATAAATGATGTTTAAGAGCCAAGCACAGTGTTAACATATCCATGGTTGTGCAGATTTTTCTTTGTGCTTAAAAGCAAAATATGGATTAGGGAAAGTTCTTGTATCCAAAATGACCTGAAGTACAGTTGTTAATGCTACAAACCTATTTTAAAGTAAATTTGAAATAATTCAATATCATAAAATATCATTTTTGTTTTGGGTTATGAACAAAATTAAACCTTAAAACAGAGACCAGCTGAGGTTGTGTGTTTCCAGATTTAAAGACAGAAGGATTAGGAAAAAAAACAATGCATCAAACCTTTTCTAATCAGAGTGGTTCACTGATTTGGACAGCAGAGATTCATTCATTTGACATGAGCAAGATAATGGTGAGCCGTGTTAGAATATGACATGATTTCCACTGATTATCTTCTATCTGGTCTAATGCATGCAGGCCTCATTTAGATTATTTCTGTACTTGCCTTAAGCACAAGAAGAGAACAAAAGCCACGACCAGAGCTCCCACAGAGATACAGTGGCCAAGGAAGTTGATGATCAGGGCTATTTTATAATGCATGGGATAGTTCCTCTGGAAAGACAACATATGGAGAAATTATTTTATTCTTACAGCTGAATAACAAAAGAGTAAACAAACCTTAAAGACAAATACATAAATCATACGCAGAGGATGTGACATATAAATCTACTCTTTTCATAATTGAGCTTATGTACAGTCTACTAAACAGATCATGAAGTAATTGTGCATATGGGTTGTGACAACTATTAAAAAGGAACAGAGCATGGAGTCCATCTAAGGCTTAAAATTAATTTTTATTTGTTTACAGTACAATCGCTGATCTGTAATGAATCTACCAATCAGTAACATGCTTTATGTTTGGATGACATCATCCAAAACAGGGATGGGTTCGACTGGACTGTGTTAGCAAAGCTTATTATCTAATAAAAACCAAAGTGGTGAGTTAAAACAATGTTTATGTCCATTGCAATTAGTCAAAATATAAAATTAACTTGAAAAATATCTTAAAATTTGAAATCCACCCAACAAAAACTCTTAGCTACCTCAGGAAAAAAAAAAGATTTTTGTCAAAAATGTCACAAATGCTGAGCAACTTATATGGCTTAACTTCTGAATGCACCTTCAGAATTTCTTTAGGGAATGTTTCTAGTTGGTGCCTGCCATGGAACTGCAGTGAATTGCAAATATGCCTTAAATCTTCACCTATAGGAAGGAAAGCGAATGTCACTGTCACACTTCAGATGTCGTGGGTTTAAAATTACCCAAGAAAATAGAGCAGGACCCAAAAATACATGGGATCTGGAGAGATGAATACAGGTAACCAGGCCAAGGCCCAGAGAACATCACTCCCATTGTTTCTCTCAATTATTGATTCCAACACAAACTACATTTGTGTTTCATAAAAAGACTAATGTGAAATTCTTAAATTTAGGTAGATCAAACAGTGGAATCCAGTCAGCATTACACAAAAAAAAAACATGTGTTCTGTGTTAAGCATTGATTTAACATGTCTGAGACAGAGCAAAGGAGAGCAGGAGTGATTTGATGTTTTCATACTGACCTTCTCGTCTAAAATAGGCTCACAGTTTGAGTAATTGATCTTCAACGCCCAAGTTCCATTATCCATGCACTCCCTGTAAGCACTTCCTGAAAGATAGTGAAATGAAACATTTACAAAAAAGAATTAATAAATGCTACTTAAAGAAGTCAAATGATTGGATGACCTTTTCGAACATGAAGTTGTAAAATTCAACAATGTAGTGTCAAAAAAACAACAATTGTAATAGCTAAACACATTACATGAATATAAAGCTGGAAATGTTTAAAATGTTGAACTTGTCAAGTCCAGAATATAAATTCAAAACACTTTTTTTTTTTCTTTTGTCCAGATGAATGTTGCTGGGATTTCAGCAGCTTTATTGCAGAGAACTGAGCTGTCAGACTCAGCTCAAAGGTTATGACCTCATCACCATCATCTCTGTCTCAATGCAATAATGTAATCTCCCTTCACCATGGACTTCAGATAACCTTGGAAGTGTTAAATGGAGACTCTTTAACATTTACTTTGTTTCTATAGCAAGTAGTTTTTAGTAGTGAGCTGCTGGAACCCCAAATAAAAGGATCAGGACATAAACTTTTCTTTTTTAACCTTTATTTACTTTTTAATCTGAAGTTTTTTTTTTGTTTTTATTGAATGCAACATCAGTAAAAATCTTTCCTTCCATCACAAAAAAAAATTAAATAGGCAACCAATTTATATACAAACTTGAAACTTCTATATTAAAAAATCAACTAAACACATTTGACGGAACATGACCAACAGTGAAAGTTTGCTGCCTGCATGTGTCAGAGGAATCTGATTTCTACTGTTCTGTCATTTGTTGGACAGCTGGAATTCAACACATGATTCCTTGCGGGCCTGGTACCAACCCTCCATGACCGGGATGTAGACAAGTCAAACCAGAGTAAAAGGTTTTTGGTTTGAGCCGTGAAAAAATAGGTAGTGGAGGGGGAGTTTTCATCTCTTCCAGTTTCTGTCTGTGAGGCTGACACTCTGTCTACTTTTAAGATTAGACTGAAGACTTTCCTTTTTTTATAAATCCTATAGTTAGACTTAGGTTTCCTGAATTATTCTTCATTTCTGCTGCTATAAACTTAGACTGCTGGAGCACAATCTGAGCACATTTCCTCACTCTGCTGTTGTCTT
>JARVGW010000815.1:14580926-14594618 GCA_031762495.1 Anablepsoides rubrolineatus
CCCCCCCCCCCCCCCCCCCCCCCCCCCCCCCCCCCCCCCCCCCCCCCCCCCCCCCCCCCCGGAAACAAGGCAGGTGAATTCATCAGTTGTGAAATCAAAACTGTGAGCTGATCTGAGGGATGAGCCAAACAGTCAGGGTTTAATAGACTAGGCTTGAATTGCCTGTTCAACCCTTTCTCTTACAAATCACATAAATCTGCCCATCTCTTCTCTGGTATTTACTTGCTTTTTTCGATCATGACTCTCTGATCTATGTTTTGGTTTTGTTCGTCAAAGACTTTGTTTCTGTGGCTGCTCCACCTCCTCGAGTGACAAACTGCTATTTGTGTCTCACAGCAAATTACCGACTTCTTTCAGCTGTTTTGCAGAAAAGTCAGTAAATCCGAAGCCTGAACCTGAATGAGTTGAAAATCGTTGCGGGAATTGAAAGCAATTCATCCGAGCCCCACACCTGAGCCATTTACTGCCATGCTTTCTTCAACCTATTTGGGATTTACTTTCGCAAGATGAGCATGGAGTAAACTAGGTCATACCAAAACACGGGAATCTCACAGCTCACTACAGATGGACATTTTATTTAGACAGCAGGAAATTGAGCACAGTTTTCTTGTTACTATGTCGTGGGTGACAGAAAATCAAAGCCAAGGTGAGATGCATATAATGGTGCCCACCACTCATTTATAAAGACTGGGTTTTAGGAAAATTTACAAATACAAAGATTTTACAGGGTTTGAAGAATTGTGGTGGGCAAAAGCCCAAACATGACTTTTTGTCTACATAGGCTATGGCTAGTGTTGTTGCAAGCACCTTTTAAAAGACTTTAGACTTCAAGTTATAAAGGAAGAGCCTGAGAGTCATGACAGGATCCACAGGAGGAGATGAAACAGAATTGAGGCAAGAGATTTGTAAAACAGATGTACTGCAGATGTGAAGAAAGTTCTTGTTTTTTTTTTTTTACTATTAAGTTGAACTGAATCTTTTCCTTCATCGAAACTTTTTATTCCTGCTATTTTAATGAGGTTGTCCTTGAAATGTGGTTTATACAGTATATGATACTGGGGTGATGTTTGCTTGGACTGAAAACAGCTATAAAATAAAGGTAGTCAATAGTTGCAAGAAGATAATCAATCTCCATATTCCTTTCAACAACAGCATCAAATTGATCTGACTGCACCTGAGATTTCCAGTGCTGTGGGTAAATAGTAAAAGTTTTGTCACAATGAGCAGAATAAATGGAAGATATTAAAGTTTTACTCCAGAAAAAACAAAATACCGTCTTCATTTTTTGTCAGAAAGAAGCTTTTAAAGAGGAGAACACTCTGACAAAAATACACAACTATTGCAGACTTAATATAAGAACAGAGAACTTCTGCACAAAAATAGACTTTACTGTTGGCTGCTTCTTGTCTCTAAATTGGAAAGCCACATAAGTAGTCTTGTCTTTAGCTTAAAATGATGAATAAAACATGGATTTATTGCTGGTTCTGCTGCATTGACTTTAATTCCTTTTCTTTTAATATGCTTATTGCGCGGCCAACAACACTGAACTATGAGAATGTGGTGTTAAATCTGGATCATTCCATGAGGTGGTGCAGATGAGGAGTTATATTCAGGCTGACAATCAGGAAGCAGTCAGGCAAAGTAACAAAGAAGTTTCTTAAAACAAAAATTGGAAGTGCTTTAAGGCAAGATCTGAATAAAACAAGAGAAAGTCTGACATAAAGAAAAAAAGTACAAACGTCTTACCCCAAGAAAAAGATTTGAAGCGGAACAAAGAAAACCAGAAACAAAAGCACAGAAAATGTAAAAGACAAATATGCTATAATTAGCAATGAGGACCAGGTGTGCCAAAAATATATGAGAATAAGAACATAAAACTAACAGAAATTGTTAAAACCAGAATTTAAAAAAAAAAACTCACGTTATAAAAAGTATAATAAAAACTCTGCAATACAAAATGCCAGACTAATACAAATAACCTTTTCAAGCTATATTCCCATGAGAAAAAAGCTTATTTATGCATATGCTTCGTAATTTATGTTTTAAAAAATAAGTTCTATCATTTTAAACTGTGATCATCATCTTAAGTGCTACAGAGAGCCACAAGAGCCTACCCTAAAGAAGTGTTCAATGGTATCAGTTACGATAGGAGCTGTTTGGGAGGGGGAGTGGCTCTGAAATACGAGATTTAATTGGGCACAATGATATAACAAAAGTACTCTTAGAATCCACAATAAAAAAGGAAAAAATCCTTCTTTAAAAAAATTCAAGAAGCTTTAATTATTTTTTTTTTTATCATCCGTTCATCTATAAATTGTCACTTTACTGTGGAAGCAACTGTACAAAATGGTAATAAAACGGAACAAGTGAGCTGAAATTTGAATTGGTTATGTAGCAGCTTTTTGTTTTTCTGTCAAGATTGTTGTCAGTTTGTTTTAGTGTATGTTTGCCTTCTCTCCTCACAATGTAAATAATGTTTTGTTTGTTCATTTTCCTCTCCAACATAAGTCTATATTTGACATTTTGCACCAACATGTAAAATTACTGAAAGATGAATTTAATCGCATAACGAGAGGGAGAAACCCCTGTGTGCATTTTAATATATACATATAGAAAAGGTTCCTTTTTTGTACTATGACCACCATCCTAACATGACCGCATAAACTGCTCCAAAATCCTCGAGTGACCCGAGTTTGCACCAAATAAAACATGGCAGCAAAACAGCTTGACAAAGAAACAACGGTTTGTCTATGTCACATTCACTTTGCTGTACAAACTGTGGTGTCAGAGGTGCTGCGCTTTGGCTCTCTGGCATTATCATCACGCAAAGACTGGTTTTCCTAAAAGAAACTTCAAACGAAATCTACAAAGCATCAAGTCACACATGCTTAAGACATTATTTTAAAAAATCACCACATGTAAAGGTTTTTGCTGGCTCCACTGCTACAATGTTCCTATGAGCTTTAACACTTTCAGACTTTATGTGAAAATTGTAATTCTTTTTAAAAAAGGGGGTGGGGGTGATGTCTTTCATATGAGTGTGTTTTCAAAGATTTATAAATTTATCTCTAAAATACCTCTGGATGATTAGGTTTTAAATGAAAAAATTGTTGGACACAAATGATAAAAATAGAGGAAATATAATAGATGAGCAAACTAAACCAAATTCTGTGTGAGCTGTCTGTGACTCCTTTGTGAAATCAAAGCTCACACTTGGCTTCTGTAAAAAAATAAATAAATAAAGCCCAGAAGGGGGGAAAAAAATGTCAAAGAAACACACACACATCATTTTCTGTGTTATTCACAGTGGTGCTACATGCAGGCTTCTGCAGGAATGTTGCTGGCATAGATCTGCTGCCAAAATTAGTTACTCTCTTCCACTGTAGCTTCTCCGTTTATCCTGAAATCAAGAATATAACATCTTTTGTTTTAGCAAAACTGGCATCGTTTTCAACCAGAATGCATTCATTGCAACACAGAATCTCAGAGTTGCTTTAATATTTCCTCGCAGTGAAAATAAGCTTCTGTGTCAAGCTCCCCTTCCTACGTCTAGCAATTATTTCAGTGGGAGATGCTGCTGAAATGCTTCAGCAGATACCTGGAGCAGCGGGGCAGACAGTCCTAACCACGAAAAGCAACGGTTGACCTCTGCTGAGCAAATCAACAAAAGACATATGGAGACAATGTAAAAGCTCTGACAGCAAGAGTTGTTCACTCAAGCAGCAACTGGATCAATATGATGCTTTTATTCTTCATCCATGCAGACCTTTTACACTTTTAAATGCAAAATGAACTAAAACAAAGCTCTGTTTATTTAATGCACATTAATGCCTCTTAAAAGTGAGGTCTCCTGTTAGTTACTGGAGGTGGGTGTATGTGTGTCTTGCTTGAAAGGGTTTTGGCTGTCAGGAGCTGTATACTTATTGTTTGTTACTTTTTTGAATGGTTCAGTTTTCACGTTTTGTGCCTCTTCAACTCTCCATGAGACTTGTTGCTAAAGCTTGTTGTGGCAGTCAACCTCCTGCTAAACTGTGAAGCCTGAAGTTGAGTTTTAACCTTTCAGAGATTCTTTAAAAAAGAAAAAAAAAACATTTGATTCAAGGGATGCTTTGGGGAAAGAAGGATGCAACCTTTTTATCATAAACTGACAGAATTGTAGGGATTTCTAAATGTTTGGAGGAATAATTATCCATTTTTAAACTACTAACAGACATCTTTATTTATTTAATGAAGCAATATTTACACAGCTACCATAAAACTGCCATGCTATAGTTGTTGGTCATTTTTAGCTTTTATCAGCAATGATAAATGTAAAACAAGAATTTGTGAAATATTGTCACCTCATCAGTGTATTTTGTGACTCTGACAAAATAAGTCACATATTTCATCTGTTTATGGTCAATCTGTATCGACTTTGAACTAAAATGTCATTTATGCTGCATTATATTTTTTTTTAGAGAAAAGGTAGCATGGCATACTAGTGGAAAATATCTAATAGTATCTTTAATTAAAAATAAATAAAAAAAAATGTATTATATTTAAAAAAAAATAACTGCATAAAATAGATATTTATTGACTTTAAAAAGCCCATTTTTGAGAAAATAATTTATCTAATTGAATATTGCACTGTTGGCAGTACATCAAAATATGTATTACACGGATTTCAGTGACGTATTTGCTGCTTAACTGATGAAGGCTGGGGTATTTCTCTGCAGGATTTTTGTCATTATCCTCACAAATAACAGTCTGACATTCTGTCTCTACCACCCACAAATAGTGTAAATTATAATAAGCATCACTGTCTTTGTGAGCGTTACTCTGAGCATCTTGTTCAAACCCACGTGTGGCTGAATGCATCATTATAGGCTCATGTTGTCTTGTTAGCAAGCAGTTTTGTTGGTAAAAATATCAATGTGTTGTCGTTTGATCTGATCCTTTTGACAAATATTGTTAGCTGTGTTAACATCTTTTATATCTTGTCTGTATATTTTTTACAGTACAGTTCTCTGAGCTTCTGAGATTTAAAATCAAAATGTAGGAAATCAAATAAAACACATAGAAGCACAAAGACAAAGTGTGAAATATAAGTTATGAAATAAGAAAGAAGCAGACAGCTGGAGATCACTAAAGAGTTCCACCTGGTCTTTATTGTCTTCTGATTTGTTCTGACATGACATACTGAACACCCAGGATGAGAGGGAAGAAGGATGTTTGATTGATATTGGCACTGATGATTCATTTCATCTCAGAGATAAACAAATGACCAGAAGTACAACATTTAGGACATAAATACATGCTTATTTATACCCTGTTGTAGTTTATAGCCTCTAAATAACTCTCTGGTAAAACATTAATGAATTGGAATGACTCTGTTCTGTTTAGATTACCTCAGTAAATGTCTGATGGGCAGATTTTTTAAAGATTAGGATCTAAAGTGAAAAGAAAGCAACTCAGTTTGGAGATAGAGGAAAACGTGTTTTTAGGTGTCAGAGTCAGTGGACTGGAAACACTGGATACACACTGAGTTTGAGTTTTCTAACAAATGATACAGATTTGGGAGGCTGGAGAGCGCGGAGAGTTAAATTAACATTTTGTTTATGTCAGAAGCATTATGCAGGCTGGAGTGGTTTATTCCAATAATTGGTCTTTGTATCTAAGAAAAATAAGACAACCAGCAAAAACTGAGACATATTTCAATAAGTCATCTGACTTACTATAAAGGTGCAAAATCATTCCATCAAATACAAAACACATTTTATTTTCTTTTTGGGAACAACTTGATGTTTTAATGATTAAGAAAATAAAATACGCTGGTGGTTATATAACATGTGTTGAACTGGAGTCACAAGCTCTGCATAGAAATCATTTTTTAATGTAATTTTTTGTTATATCTGAATTTCAAGGCTGCTATACACATAATAGCCCCTTTTAAGCAACACAGTTTTTGAGAAAAAAAAAATAGTACTCTTAGCTTGCTTTAAATCATAGTTTTCTGTCGCTACACTCACTTTTATTTTATCAAGTTGTTGTTTTTTTTTTGTTTGTTTGTTTGTTTTGGAGATTTCAAACATTCCATGTGACCAACAGGAACATTATCACTATAATGATCAATTAGATCAATACACGAATAAATCACATACTGTTTCAATGTAATGTATCTATTTCCCTTTTTAAATGTTTCTCAATGTTTATGAAAGCTTACTGATTCTTGGTTCTGTTTAGCCAGACAAATACTTTTAAAAACAAACCTGCTTGTGCACTTTGCCCTGCTGCTGTGTCTGATTTGTCACGCAGAGCACGACAACCAGCCGAAACAACACAACTCTCCCCAAGCAATACTGTAATCTGATTTTCAGTGCATGCTGCCATCCATAAAATCAAGAACGGCAGGTATGAACCTCACATTACACTGATCGTAATCTGCAGATTTTTAGAGTCATGCCTCCTAAGCATCTTTTGCTTTTTTAGTATAATTTTTGAGGTTGATCGATCCATGAACCGAGCCACTCATTGTCATCACTTAGATTTAAATAAGCAACACAGATTTAGATTACCATCCTACTGCGTGCACATGTATCACATCATGAGCAATTGGAGTGAAAGGGTGACTGGGTCGTTGTCAGTCTGCTTCATGTTTTAAAGGAAAATAATTCCCTCTTATGAAGCCCTGAGTAATGACCACTGAAGCAGAGTCCAACAGAGCCCGAGGAAGAGAAACTGTGTCTAATCTTAAATTCACAGCTGTGTCACTTAAGCTCTCCCCTTTCTTTTCTCTCTCTCCATGCCCTCATGATACATTAGGTAGAACTGAGAGGGCAAACACTTGCTTTCCTGTTTGCTGTCAACAGCTAACTCCTTAAAGCAATACTGAAGTCATTTGGTGAGAGAAAATGAGCAAAAGGCTCTGTGCTGAGTCGTTGGCCTTCAGGGACATTAACAACCTAAACACTGAGGATGGTGTGTCTGGATAATGAGAATACATTATCCTACACTGAAGTGCATGCTGGCACATTTTAGTAGCACTTCATCAAAGTCTAGTGTACAGCTGCTTAGTAAAACAACAAAAGAGCACTTGTAGGTCTGATAATTCTCCCTGAAATCAGAACTTGTTTTAGTCTTGTAGTTTTTGACCTGGATATCTACTATAAAATACCTAAAATAATGGCCTATGTGTTGTTGTTGTTGGGTTTTTTTTTTTTTTAATTTTTAGGAAGCAAAACTTAACCTATAATGCACCATATGTGTTACCAAAATTACTAAGGCCATTTTTTAGGAAGGTGTTCATATGAACATGTCAAGTTGTACGGATTGTCCATAATTAACATGGGTTTTCCCTTATTTTGCAGGTATGGAGAAATCTTACGGATATTTTCAAGTTTCTTTTTTTCAAAAACTCAGTTTTAAATTTATTTTACATTTCAGGGCCTCTAGGACATTAAATAAAAACAAAATAAATAGCATGAAATAAACATCTTCCAACACACTCTACCACCAGAAATAGGTTTCCCGCTCCTCCCGGTAATTGAGTTGGTGACTGTTGTCTTTGTGTTTGACTCTGGGTTTTGCTAAAATGCAGTTCCAAACTGAGCAACAAGGGTTATATTAAAGACAGAGTTTTATATGTTGCCCCTTCCTATCTCTGGCCCACTTTTGGCCCACACAATGCACTTGACCCAGATACCGTAAAGAATGACTGCCTTTTGGTGACCCAGATGTGGTTTATGTATGGGCCAGCACCACATAAACCATACCAACTGGGCCAGTTATTACATCTTAAAAACAGTCCCTCACTGCCAGACCTGGCCCACATCCTGTTGGCAAACCTTTTGTCATAGCAGTCAGACAGCAGTGTCAGCTTGATACCAGATCTGGCCCAAATTTAATTTAATTTAATTTAGTCAATTTTGTTTTAAATAGTTCTGTAATACAAAGTAAAGTATAATAAATAATCAAGTCACTAAAAGACAATAATAAAACTATTATTTTTGGAGTAGAATTTGAATTAAATGCAATTGTAAAGCAACAAAATAAAAGACAATGTTCGGATAAATTTATATTCTTTCAATATATATTGAAAACAATATTGCAAAACTTAACATACATATAATATGCTGTATGTCATGTTTGTTCATATTGGTTGTGCGTGAGGAAGTCTAATGTCCAGTGAAGACAGTAATACAGAACTTTCATAAGCCAGAACATATTGGATGCTGAGTTAAAATCAATATAAAACCATTCGGGTATAGAATTCATTATTTTCAGAGTTTATAAAAATAGACTATAAGGCAGAGGAGATTGGATCCTCTGGAGATCTGTTTGCTTTCAACACAAACTGGTCAGTATCGAGGGTAGCCAGTGTTGGATTTAATGCACTTGAGAAACAAGCTCCCAGAGTACAGCTTCAGAATGAGGTGATCCTTTTCCGTCAACTGGAAATAAATTAGCAGGATAACCACAGAAATGGGGTCTGATAATCCAAGGAGAGGATGTGGGTGGGCTTTTTGTAAACATCGCCTGGGGTATTTCATCGTCTTGGTGGGATGGGAAAATGTAGGTGGAATTTAGGTGAAACATTCTTGAGTTTTAGTAAACTCACCAGCTACAGTGGTGGAAAAGAAAGTGCCACCTGCTAATGACCGGTTTATGTGGAGGAAACCTCTGCAGCAGGTGTGAAACAGTTTAAGCACTAAGGAGGACTGATGTAAATGTCAGCACAGAGCACATTTTGTAAAAAGATGTGATATAAAGTCACTTATAAATAAATATGTGGGAAGGTTTGACTTTTCCATTGCTATCTGAAGTTAAGCTTTCTTTATTTATTTTTAATTCAGTCAAACATGTTCCACAAGTATTATACTTTACCAATACTACAGTAATGGGTAATTAGTCTTAGTATTAACTATCTTATCTTGATTTTTTTTTAGGGTTGATTGCACTAAGAGTACTCCACTTCTAATAAAGTGTCCTCATGAAATAGAGATGGTGCTTGAATGTTAAAATTAGACTATTTATTCTTACTCCAGTTGTCAATGTTGTAAAATTAAAAAAAAAAAGCTTGAAGGCATTTTAATAAATGTGGTAATATCAAAGCTCCTTTTTGGTTTGAGTGTTGACTTAAATGTGTGTATGGTTGTAAAAAAAAAATAAAAAAAGTCTGACACTGTGATGTGAGGCTGCTCTGCCAGTTGTGAGCACAGCCTGAGGAGACTTGTGTTGATTGGATCCCACGGGGGCTTTGTGCGCAATGGCTGGTAAACGTTGGTATGTTTGACCTGAATCTGCTGACGGGCACAGCTCTTACACAGCCTAACTGTGAAGAGTTTATTAAAGGTTTCAAGGGGAAAAGCTCATTCCAGGAAATGTTTTAACATCGAGCTGTGTCGCTGCTGTTGAATAAAATAAATAGTGTATTAATGCATCAGCATTAGTGTGAAAATTTCTGTGTGAGAACCTCTGAAGGCCTACGACATTAGAAATAAGTAGTAAAGTTTTTAACCTTACTTTTACACTGCTTGTCTTTAAAAGCAAAGTTACACTGAAATACAGCCCATGTTTCTAAAGTATTTATAGACCTAATAAAAAGAAAATATATTTATGTAAGTAATCAGCATTTCATCTATCCAAATCAAAAAACAATCAAGTCATTTCCATAAGAATGCAACACGTCTGCATGTAAGCACAAATTAGGACCAAAATTTATTAAAAACAAGTAACACAAAAGAAACGGCTGACTCATCTATTTAACCAAATGATTTGCGGCTTAATTAAAAACAAATGACAAAAGTCACTAAAAGACACGCATAAATAAACAGCATTTAGCATTGATATATTCAGCTCAGGTAAAATTAAACTGCAGTGGCTTTATATTAAAAGGTGCCCCTCGCAAAAGAAAAGTCACTTAAAGCTTTAAAAGTAGTTTTAATTACAAACAAGTATAGTTTTTAAAGCCTATGCTTTAGTTCCTCTAAATAAAGGAAAGATTTGTTTTATGTCTTCTAAACCAGAGGTCTTCAACCCATCCTGTGTATTTAGTTTGTTCTTCTGCTCTAAAACACAATTTCAATGATTTAGTCCCTAAATTTGACAAACATTGTGATTCATTTCAACCAAGTTTGCAACAGAAGGAGTCCACAGCTTGGGGGGGTTGCCCATTAATGGTAGGTGAAACACAGCAGCATAACAGAATAAGTATTATCTTTCACTTTTACCCGGGGGGATACACGCTAATTGGCGGGCCGGGTGGAAGTCACTTGTGGGCCACATCCAGCCGCCAGTTGAATTGCCCTGATCTAAAACATTAGTTTATTGAGTTCCAAAGACCAGAATTAGAAATACAGTTCTTTACTCCAGTTCAACTAAATAAAAAGCAAGTTACTACAATACACCAGAGTATCCAGATTAAAATACACAGCACACAAAAAATGTGGGTAAATATTTTTCAAAAGCCCAAGATCTCAAGCTGGACAAAAAGTCTCTATTTTTAGGTTAATGTTCACATCAGACACTAAAATATTTGCTCTCAAGCACAGAAAAGGTGATTATTTTTACAAAACGTCCTCTTTTAGTTTGATAATGATGATTGTGTGTTTGAGTTTGATGCTTAATCATTTCTGTGTTTCCCTCTGAATGCAAGGCAGCAGTGCGCACACACTCACCCCTTCTGATTTAAAGATACAAGACCAGGCTCCTCTCAGAGTCTGATACGACCAGTGGCTCACTGATATGTCCCGGACTTTATTAATCCTGATAAGAGAATCAATATAGTCCTCCAGCAGAAAAAGCAATTTGGACGTTGCGTTATAGGGGGACGCCATGTGCAGACAAGATGTTTTGTGACAACAAAGCAAGCAACAGACGTGCAAATTTTGTTTTCAAAAGAAACGACTGATTAGCAAAAAGTTTCATTTTCAGGTTTGAGTGAACAGAAAAAAAAAAAAGACGCAAAACAAAACACAGAAAATAAATATATTGCTTAAATTTGCAAAACGGCTACATCATTTCTGATGTAATTCGAAGCCCTGTGAACATTTTGTCTTGCCTAAGGCTTGACAGAAAGCACAATACATTAAAGTAACAAAGCAGAGCTGAGGAATGTTTTTAATGTAAAAGTCTGCACAACATTAGTGACGCTCATTTCATGTAGAGCTGAATAAATGTCGTGAGTACGGAAAGGTTTTTAAACACATAAAGCTTTTAAGACTCTTTGTACTATCATTAATATTAATTTAAATTTGGAGAAACAGCCAAGTATTTTTAGCCACCCACCTGAGTGGGCGTTTTTAACATGTAAAGTTGACACATTTTGCTGACAAGACATAAAAGATGCAGCCTTGATGTCTGTAAAAGTTCAACTAAAAGATAAAAGGATGAGCGATTTTAGAGTAGGTCAATTTTATTTAATGCATGTAAAACAGCTTTAATTATTTTTTTTTTTGCCTTGATACTGATTTTTTTGGGGGGGAACAAGATCTAATATCAAATGTCATTAAAGTTTAAAAAGTGAAATTGCATATAAAGCTTCACGTGAGGTTATTATTTATTTATTTTTTTCTGCTGTCTGTTTGAGAGCATCACGTTAATTAACACCTGCTCCTGGGACATTAGGCTCCACTTCTATTCCTGGTCTGACCCATTTTATCGTTTTAAATTCATCCCTGGCTGCAAACGATTTCTGCTGCGACCCGGCAGGTTTTAAATACTCGCCTCTTTGTTTCGGGAGTTGCATCACTTTGCTGTAAAAACATGCAACGCCCTATGATTTTACATTATCGAACATACAATTGGGAGGTTTTGTTTTATGCTTTCTTGCTGTGCCTAACCAGAAAATGTTAAAATTTTTGCTACACTATAATTGCAAAACAATGACTCTGTGAATTCTGTTTTGCATGAACAACTTTTTTTAATCCCTCATTTTCTCTCACTTCTAATGTCCTTCTCATAATGCTTCATTGCATATTCTATAATAAGAACTTCAATGCAATTGTCAAACCTGAAGCTTTTCTAAGCACTTTACACACATTTTATATATGTGAGAAACAACCAGTACAAGCTGCAGCTGTGGAATAAATAAATTGACACATGCATGTTTGTTTCAGATACAGCTTTAGTTTTAACAGCTTTAGAGCTCTCCAGAGGCTTGAAGCTTTTTCAGACTGACATTCAGCCAGAGGTGAAACATGCCCTGGACATGCAAACAGCTCCGAGAGCAACCGCAGCTTTTACTAATGCAACTGTCTCGCCGTGAGGCGGCTTTGTTCGTCGCAGCTGCATCGTGTGTCACGTGTCAGAAGGGGATGTTCACCTCTGACCCTTGGGTTTGGCAGAATAACACAAACTTAATCTCAAAGAAAATGTTTTGTTTCGTCTTTCATTTCCTAAGCTGCTTCTAGCTGACTTATCAAACCCGAAACAAAACAGAAGCAGACAGCGGGAGACCTCCAGGTCTTTAAAAATTTATAATTTGACTGCAGAGCCCACCTCACATCTGCCAGTTTTTGGAGCAGACTGACAAGTTTGGTGTGTGTGTGCTAGAATTAAGGCACACAGAAATGCTCCTGTTTTGAAACCAGGACGGCCATGACGGGTTGAATTGGGATGTGTGAGGAGAGGGAACCCTTGTAGAGAGAGAGGTCAGAGGGTCTCAGACTGCATGAATGCTGCAGACAGTTGAAATAAAGGCTATTTCATGGGAAAGTTGTGCCCTTGAAAACCATAAACATCGAGTCCTCTCATTGGTAATTATCTAGAATAGGAATGCTCCTGTCTTTTAAAAGGAAGTGTTAATTTAATAAAATGTTCTTTTTCATTACTTGAACCTAATTAATGATTCATAATTCTATTCCTGTTACACATATAGCAAAAACAAACAATCCATTTGAGAGTTTTTTACTGTCATTTAGATAAATTATGGTTTCAATATAAGCTGTCATGTTTTGTTTTTTATTTGTTGTTTTTTTTTTATATTCACCCAAGTGATAAGTTGTGTTTTTGCCTGGAGTTGTAGCACTTCAATAAGCATCATGATAATAAGCCAAAAAAATAAATAAAATTAAACATCTTTAAAAATCAACTTTTTCTGTAATTTTACACCAGAGAAATAAAGTGAAGAATCACCAGAGGGGACACAATCCAGATTAGAAAATAATAAGAGCATCTGGAAACTAATATTGGTTAATCAGACAAAATAGGCTCACAGAGGCTCGTAAAGAAGTTGTGACAAATGAAGAAATCTGACACCAACTGTTTACCGAAGGCAAATAAGAGAAGATGACAGTTGTTCAGGATGAAACAGAAATCAATACTGTGATGCTGGATAATTTGAGCTGAGCAGCGACACGCTGTGATTGGGAGATGGGGATGAGGAGCTGTGGGTTCCAGATTGATGCATGGTAAATTACTGTGTATTACAACTTTCAATTTAGCAGAAGAAAAAAACCCAATTCTGAACAATTCAGCTTGAAGCAGCAGTTGAATGTGAGAAATGCAATTATCAGAAAATCAGAGGTACTCTTAACTTGTTGTGAATATAGTGTCAAGGCCCCTCTGATACAGGCTTTCTGACAACAAAATAACCACCGAAACCAGTTTGGATAAACAACCAATCCCAGCTAAATGGAGCACTGAGCTTGAAACAACTCTCTGTGAAAAGATGAAAACCCCCACATTGGAACAACTACAAAGTTACCACTGCAC
>JARVGW010000815.1:14602954-14614559 GCA_031762495.1 Anablepsoides rubrolineatus
AATATATGTCTATGATCCATCTTACCATCAGTGCTCAGCAACAGTGAAGCGTTTTCTAAAAAAGTGTCATGAAAATGCTCTATCAAACTACAGTTCAAGTACCCGAGCTCTCCCAGTATGATCTCATAGATGGTGGCGTCCATCGTGAGAGCCACGCGGAGACTTCAAGTTGGAGAATGAGACGCGCGCGCAGAGCCCAGTGGCGACCGCGCGAGCAGTGCGAGTCTGATCAGAAGAGGAGCGGCGATGACAAGCTGGAGGGAGGTGGGCGCGCCTTGTGGGAGAGAGCGAGTCCGTCCCAGGCACGCGCCCAATCAGAGGCGCCCGATGCGAGCCAGCTTCTCAGCTCCCGATGCGCTCATCCATCCGCGGGAAAGACAGTCGCGTCACTGAGCTCAGCTGAGCACATCAGGGCCGGATGACATTTCACACCTGCCGCGCGACTGTCAGCTGCAGTCAGCGCGTGTTGGTGGACAGGCCGGCGGACACAGAAGTCGGCAAAGTGTGTGGGAGGAAAAGTATAGGTTAGGTCAGGTATTGTCTTTATATGACCACACACAAGTTAATAATAAAAAAATAATAAAAACATTTTTTTTGCAAAGGCAGATAAATAGCAATTTTGTTTGTGTAATGACAACATTTTCTCAAAAATTGTAATGCACCCTTTCAAGAATGCATGACTTGATAAACACCTAAAATTCATCAACCTTTGAAGTTTGAAGTTGAAGTTATCTTGAATCATCATGGCCACCAATACTCACCAAAAATATACAACTCGTTTAATTTTATAAAAATTGAACTAAAATGTTGATGATTTAGTAGTTGATGATTCAGTAACTTGGATCACTTGAGATCTGTTTTTTAAATGTTGCCACTTTGTAACTGTCTGTTAGCAAAATATCTTGAGCAGCATGGATTTTAAAGAGACTTATTGGAAAAAAAATCAGTAGAATGCTATAACTGAATATAGTCAACGTAATGCAAGATGGCTGTCAAGGCTGACTTTATAAAACATGAGAGTGGCTAAAATTCACTGTTTTACACATTAAAAGGGACATGTCTTGCAAAACTCACTTTTTAACTTTTACATACATTTTGTTGTACTTGAGGACCCTGCAGAAAATTTAATTTAGTCTCTCTGGGTTTTAACCCTTTTAGTTTTCTCTGTTCATTACATTTTGAACAATAATGTCAAAAAATTAATTGCTGGAACAAGGTTATGTACTTCCGCCTCACAAATTTCACAAATCCACGGTCGATTAATTGATGATGCCTTTATTGTCATTGTACGGAGCACAATGAAATTACAGATTCTGCAAGTTTGTTGTCTTCATTCTCCTCTCGCTTTGGCTCAGACTCTGGCTCAAACATGTAAGGCTGGACAAGTCTAACATTAATGACATTTGTTTTAAAGTTTTCTGCGCCGGTAGGTAATCGTATATTGCTATCAAACAAAAATGGCCGAATGTGGTGTAGTGGACAATGATCGTTGGGAGTGTTGCAGACACAACTCAGAAAAGGTGTTAAAGAGGGGCTTGTGGGGTTACAGTTGTGAGGAATAAGACCAAAGCATTGCAGTTCCACTTTATATAGACCTGACAAAGGATTTAAATGTGATATGGAAGGATTTAAAAGCATAAGTCTCCTTAAAACTAAAAAACAGAGTGGGATAGCAGTAGCATGGTGGTCAGGGCCACCTTCTCATCCTGAGACTACAGGTTTGAGCCCAGGTTGCATCAGTTTGCTCACTGTGAGGACGCCTGTAGAAATCAGCAATATCTTTACCTGAAAGGAATTATGCATTCCTAATCTAACTTTTATTTTCTAAATTATAATTATATAATCTATACACGTATCAAAAACATAGTTCGTTCATTCATAACAAGTCATAAGTTTCACCGACATGTGCGTCTGAAATGACATTTACCAAGCTGCTAAAAGCTTCAACCCGTTTTGAACAACTCAGCGATTGCTGTCAATGCAGCTGTTTTCCCAAGCGTCTCTTGGAGACCAGTATGTATTTTTAGAAATTTCTTGTTCATAACATTTTAAATGTTTGTATTTAAAAAAAAATGTTCCCTCACATAAAAAGGCTATACTTTCCAATAAGTCTAAGAAAAGCATTTCATTACAGCCACTCTAATTGTGCAACAATAATCACGACCACATGAAAATTACCAAGTAAATAAGCGCTGAACACTTTCCCCTGAAAGCAATACTCACACTGAATGCCTCTTCTCTTGAACAATTAATCCTTGTGCTCCTTTAGTGTCATTTCAAGTTAGTACTTGTCACATGAAACTGAAGCCCTTTGGTGCATTAGTGAGTGGATGAAGAGAATAAATGCATTACAGTAAGTACATTAAAATATGTCTGTTTTATTTATTTTTTTACATAAATGGAAATTTTGATTTCTATAAAATGTACAAATGCTCTGAGATACATCATTCTAACTTATTTAGGGATTACTTTTTTTTTAAGAAAAATCTGTATAAAACTAGATAGTGTCACACATCTAAAACATCCATCCAATAAAAAATGTCTAGACTGGAAATGTATCTCATAACTGGATCTAATAGCCCAGCTGTTTACCTTTCAATTCTTATACATGACCTTTCCACCAGCTAGAGGCTTTCCCCCTTGGGCAGTCTGCAGCTATTTTTTTTTTTAATTTCACTGCTTTATTTCTTCAGATCATATGGGCATAAATCTGTCCAGTGTCTGAATGCAGACCTTGCCATGTGGTGAAGCCCTGCTCTAATTGTGCAGCTAATAATAGAACACCAAAATGTTAATTAATTCTCTCACAGTACCCACTCAGTATCACACTGGCTTCAGCGATGGTGAGAAAATGGTTTCTTTTCTATTTTACTAGACGAGAATTTATGAATTTAGTGGCTTTGTGGAACCACTTATTTTCTTGTTTTTATTTTTCACCTGAGGACATCTGGTATCGAGTACGAATGAGCTCATTACCATGATGATGGTCATTTCCATGATGTCCAGCTGTGGTTCTGAATCTCTTTTTGGAAGTCCAAAACTAAAAGAATCCAGCGAAGATCAAAGCTGTGCAGCCAAGTTGCTCCTGGATAAGGAGTACAATTATAATTTTTTTAAAAGTTTATCTCTTTGAGCAAAACCTTTTTTGAAGTGGCTGTTTAATAATAATTTTTTAAAAATCTGGTTCAAATTCCCTCTGCAGCAGCAGTTTCAGTCTCCAACTCTGTTATTTTTTGATGGTTTAGCCTTTAATTAACCATAACTTATTTTTGATTATTTGTCATAATACAAAAAAAGTAATATCAGTTAAAGATTACTCTTTTAACTGTGAATTCATGATTTTGGGATCAAAAGTCTAAAACAGAGCTATAATTACTATAAAAAGAAGTTTCCAGGTCTATAACAAAGAGATAATCCTTGAGCTCAGAGTTTTTGAAGTATTTTACTTTCTCTTTCCCTATTATTATCAGTTTTATAACTTTAACTTGTTTATTTTTCTTATCAGTAATTTTTCTTTTAAGGTATTTTTACTTTTACTTCATACACCTCAGTCAAATGAACTCTAATAACACTGAGATAAAATTTGTGTAGTAAAGTTGTGTGAGGTAAAGGTTTAATTAAAACAGCTAAAAGCAACTGTCACATTCCTTTTCTCATGCATAAAGTGCTGTTTTTCTCTTTAAAATGTAACATATATAAGTCTCAGACAGCACATGTATTTTCCTCTCACAGAACCTACAGACTGTCTTTATAATGACAAGTGCTTGAGGCTGAACCCAATATGTGACTCCAATCTCCTCTCTTTATAGTCCCCTTTTATTGTTAGAGAGAATGTTATAAATTTCTTTTCACTCGCTGGGAGAAAAACGGTAAGAGGCTGAAGGTGGTGGGTGGTGGATTGTGCAGCTACTGTAGCTGTCAAAATAAACTTTTGCCATGTCACCAACCAGGGTGGTGACTGAGGGCTGTCTGTGGGCGAAATTTCATTCAGCTAGTTTATCTCACCACTTAACGTGCTGCTTCAAAGTTTCTGGACATTTTACTCAATACGTAGCAAAGGTTTTGAGTCATGTCTTGTTTCTTTCTTTTATCTTCAAGCAACAAGATTTTTTGTGATTTTTTGATTTTTTTTAAAAGTGGTTCTTATGGTTCCTTCAATTTTTGTATTATTTTCTTTGAGCAGTGCAATAGATTCATTTTGTTGTTAACCACGTAGCAATACCTTAAAAGTCTATTGACTTTTTTTAAATTTTATTTAAGGTGTCATGCTAAAGGTAAGAACCAGAGGAAGTCATCTGACATCCTGGTATTAAATAAAACAGCCGCCGGTAGCATCTGGAATTTCCAGAAAACATTTAAATGGTAAATGGTCTGAAATTATATAACGCTTTAATAAAGCCAAGTTGGACCCCCAAAGCACTTTATAGTTACAGTCATTCACCCAGTCACACATACATTCAAACTGGTGGTAAGCTACATTGTAGCCACAGCTGCCCTGGGGCACACTGGCAGAGTTAAGGGGTTAAGTTATTTAATTTTGACTCAGTCAGACATGAAAAAAACCTCTAAAATGAAGGGATGTTTTGAAACTCAACAACTCAGCCAAGAAGCTATTTAAGTTGGTTTTAGTGGTTTTGCTCACAAAAAGAGAAATTATTAAAATCTCTTTACTTTTGTCTATAAAAAACACCAACAACCACACAATTTGACTCATAAATAGTGTTTTAGCATCAATAAGGTGATTCCCAAAAATCTATCAAGATTTATGGAGAGGAGAAACAACACAGACACAATTGTGGTTAATCCAGAGTTCCATCACAAATACAGTGTCATAATAGTTCAGAAATCAATACAGAAAATGGAGCAAATGGAACAGGTTAAAAAATATGACCCCAACAGAATACAAAGATATCTACACAGCATCAGGAGAGACTAAATTAAAATTTTCTACACTCCCACAGACTCCAAGTGCACAATAAAATGCATTTAATGTCTAAAATAGTGGATTTTGCATGCTACATCCACTTTAAAACAAAGGTTTGGCTCCTTGGAAACAATAGGTGTGGACTAAAACCTTTGCTTTTTACACTGCACATTTTATGCATTCAGCACTATACATTTGAACTTCTAAGAACTGCAGTGGGCTGAAACATGGGACATTTTACCAAGGTTAAGATGACCTTGTGTCTGTGAGCCTTTGATGTGAGACCATGAATATCTTAAGACACAAAAGAAATTTAGTCTAATCTCACACAAATCTGCTCCTGATCAGGTTTTTAACCAGTTTGATGGCTAAGAATTTTATGTGGAATTACAAATTGTGAAGACAGTTTTACTTGACTTTTGTACAAAGATTTGGTGATTTTTCTTTTTTTTTTTTTTTGTTGTTGTTGTTTAAGAAGTATTAAATGGGTTAAAACAAATTTAATTACTTGCAAAAGTTTTTTTAAAACTGCAATTTTGCATTTTTTTTGCTTACCAACGAAAATGACATGAAAAATATAAAAAAAAACAGCAACTGCTAATTAAAAAAACATTAAAAATCACAGTGATTAAAATATTAAGAATAACATATAATAGAGTAATAACAATATGTTGATAGCAGTTTATGGATCATTATGCAGCATTTGATTGAACCCAACATGGCGCCTTACAGTAAAGAAGGGCAAAATGATCCCGTGAGTCAGCCTGAGAGGCTTTACTCGGCTTCGGGGTTTTGTAGGAGCTACTTACTGCACTCTGTGAAATGACAGCTGCTGAATACATATTCTCATGCGCTGTCGTGCAGGCCCGAAGGTGAGTTAATCAAAGCTTGGCGGCACTCGAGAGCTTGGCTCAGAAATCACATACCGAGCCCCGTTCAGGTGGCACAAGTGATAAGCCGTGCTCTTTGTAGTCAATTGATTCCGAGTTCATTTGGCTGAGGATGTGGGCAGTTTCAGTTCAGTTTGTTTTTGCAGCTGCTGCCAAGCATGACACGGTCTTGTGAGTCACTGTGACATGAAACACTAAAACCAGAAACACCGTTGAGGACAGCAATATAAACAAAAGAATAAATATGGCTGAAGCCTTTTTGAAGGAATACAGGAATCTCTGTTTTTACTTCTTGTTATCTATAAACAGAGATAATGGTCACCTCCTTCACCTCAAAAAATATTTTACCATGAGCTCCAGCCTGATTCACATTTTAACTTGTAATGCCAAAGTACTCTGTGGTCACTGGGTGGACGTATTGATTCAAGATTGTATCGATACCAAGATGAGGTTTGCTATTGGATGTATATTAGTGTGATGGGATTGATTCTTTGGTTTACACTTTTATTTGCACGACTGACTTAATTTCTCACAAATAAAGTGAAAAAACAAGTCAGTGCACTGTTATTGACATTTATGACATTGCTGCTTTTATATGATTGTGACATGTACTGGTATTGAAATAAAAAATACTAGACCTGTATTTAATTGGTATTGGATCGATAACAAAACTGACAAGGGTCCTGCAATTTAGCAGACAACTGAATAAGCATGTTGATCCTACATTATATAAAATTACTGAAACCTTTTTATTACAGAGGAAGCACCAAAGCACTGAATTATGCATGTCCTCCAAGGTACACCTGTCATATTTGCCAAATTGACAGGATCGTACACAAAAAAGTGTTGTTGACTGATCAGTCTTATTGTAAAATTTGCAGACTTCACAAGAGACATGAAACACTCAAGCAGTCAAACAACAATCCTCCTTTGTGGTTCAGCTGGAATCCGACAAAACCTTAGAGCTTAATGAAGCATCTGCAGCTGAAAAGACTGACATGAGAAAAAAATTTAAATGATTAAAGCTGCTCAGAAAAGCTTTATTTTGCTGCTGATCATAAGTGTCATCAGTGAGCTGAGGTGTTTGTGCAATGCCCCCTGGGTAATAAAAGAAAATCCCACCTCAGTCCTGATCTTTTCTTCCTGCTTTAAACGATACTGCACTATAATTTTTTTTTCTCATTAAAATATGGTTTTGTAACGTGTGATGACAGATAACTGAACTTTTGAGTCCTAACAGAGGAAAGGCTTTGACCCCTGAGTTTGGTTTGAACCGAGTTTATTCTCCGTGCAGAAAGCAGTCATTAAACTTCTCAATTCATTTCCCTGTGTAAAAAAGACTATCATGTTTAAACTGCATAAATAACCCCTCTCAGAGCTCAGGAAAGCAGCTGTACTACAATTAAGCTGCACAACTAAATGAGCTGTTGCCACCAGTATCTTTGCTAATAACTGCCTCCACTTCAAAGCAAACCCTTCATGCAGGCAGAGCCACGGCGAATACAAGGTGTTATCACTAGCAGCAAACTGCACTCGCATTATCAAGGGTGAGCAGAAATCCCGTGTCTTTTTAACGTTGTTTGGAAAAGCAGGTCATTAAAGTGGGCTTGGAGAAATGCAAGATGCTACACATTCTGTTGCTGCATTACAAATTAATATGCAGTTTTGCACTATTGATGTTGGCTCTGTGAGTCACTTTGATTCACAGCAAATACTCACCTTTCATGCTGTGAGTCACCACACAAATTTGAACAGATGCATTTTGTTTGCATATATTATAAATGTCTAAAAAAAACACGGTGTGCACCTAACCTGAAAAATTAGCAGAACATTCCCTTAGATCATGCTCTTCCTAAATATAGGTTATATGGATTTGTCACAGGGAAATATTTCTATTTAATATATTGGAGGTAACAATAGTGGAAACAATGATTGCTTAATGTTCATGGGTCCATCTGGTCAAGAAGTTGATTGATCAATCATCTGCCTGACTGATTGTGTCTGCACCCCTGGATCCCCCTCCACCAACAACCATTAACACCCAGAGTAAACAAACCATAGTAGACTTTGTAATCAACTCAAACTTTGCTTAAAAACTATTTACCGATCAATCATGAAAGTATGATCACCCAAGATGATTCTTTAGGTGACAAAATAACTCAGATCCATCAAGACATGGACTCAGGGCATGGCCGGAACATTATTTTATTATTATTATTCTAAACTTTATTCATTTCATAAAACAAATATATGTACAATAAAAAAGAAAAAAAAATGATAAAATGAAATGTAAGGTAGCAGAGAGAAGAAGAATCTTATAATATCTGCCCCTTTTTTCTCAAGTATAAATTCAAACTTATAATTTTAAATTAACAAAACAGAACATTGAATCAAACATAAACATAGGCTGTATAGACTAATTCTAAGGGCACCATCCATTTAGGGGGTGTCATAAATAGTTGATAAAAATGTCCTTTTATAAATTATTATGTATTACTTGATCTAGTCTGTGGAATAGCCTGCTTTGTAACTACTTGAGGTTATTTGATGCAGAGGATGTTTTCATGATAAAAGTTGTTGATGCAGTCACGACTAACTACTGGTATTTAGTGGGTAAATGGAAAACAAAATATGGATAATCGAAGTCTCGGATAAAGTTCAGGTTAAAGTCTGGTTTTCAGTGTTCCGTCGTAAAAGTCTGGTATTATGATGTGTTAATAACACCCCCCCTCCACCAACCAACCACGCACCCACAAGAACTGCTTCACTCCACAGCTGCTTGTTAACCTGAACAGGTATTCCTCATTGCTGTCACCAAATGTTGGTAGGTATCAGAATCAGAAATCAGAAACACTTTATTGCCATTGTCAGTAAACGAGTTATAGACTAGGAATTTGCTCTGGTGTAATGAGGTAGATTTCTGGTATTCTGTCTCAAATTAATTTTATTAACTATTTTAATTGAACATTCTGGTTTCTAAAGATAAAGAATAATATAAAAAAATGAAACCATTTAATTTGGTAAGTGAATGTTTGGAAATTGGCAGTGAGATTTAGAAAAATCCACAAGGGCCTGAAATTTTGCCTGGGGCGCCAAATTGGCTAGGGATGGCCCTGCATGGAGTACAACAGTTGTCTAAAGATAATCTGTGATTATCAACACTCCCTGGTTCAGCTACAGGTGACGGGCGGACTTCTTTTTTTTTTTTTTTTTTTTTTTGTAAACCAGCGCAGGCTGTGCATCTTCCTTCTTTATTGAATGAGAGAACGGGAGGAAAAGTTCTGTGCTGCAGCACTGCTGTCCCCCTCCCTCCTCAAAAGAGCAGAAACCGCTGGATGAAAGTCCGCAGACATGCGCAGTCAGGTCAGTTTTCCACAATCAGAATAAGATGATCAGATAAGTGTTTACATGCACGTCGTTTGGATTATCAATCGGCATAAACCACCTCTCTCATTCTGATTACAAATTCATTCGGATCGAGCTGAATCGGGTCAGAATAATCCGAATGGGGTGTTTACATGACGCATTTTTATTCCGAATGTTTAATCTGATTACTTATGTCTATGTAAACGTAGCTAATGTTTCGCTGGTTCATGCAAAACACGATGAGCATTGCATCAAACCAAATCTACCCTATTACTTTTCTCAAATAAATCTTTATATGTTCCCCAGGTAAGTGACATGCAGTGACCCCAGCTCTCCACATTATGTAAAGAAAAACTTGATTCATCAGAACAAACCACCTTCTCTCATTGCTCTGCGGTTCAGTTGTGATGTTCCGGAATAAATTGCCATCAGCTGTAGACCACAGGTCAACATGAGCACCTTGACTTGTCTGCTAGGCAACACCCACACAGCAAACTGAAGTGGGCTGCATGTTCTCACATCTTTCTTTGGGAAAACTTTTCTCTGCCTTTGCTGTCCACACGAGCACTGGCCACCCACAGCTCTGTTACTGAATCAATGGCACTTATGCTTTAAATAACTTTTGGTGACAGCTGTGAACCTGAAACATACAGTTGTGGACATGCTATGACCTGGTCTTTCTTAATTTGACTTTTGTCAGGTTGCATAAAATCGTTACACGTATTTAATTTATTTAGCTTCAGGGTGAGAATGTTTATTTTATACATATATCTTAAAAAGGTTGTAGTGAATTCCAACTGGCTTGAACTGGATAGAGAGGGGGGGGGGGGGTTCAAGTGGTTTATTGCATTAAAGTTAATGATCCAAAAACATCTGGTAGTCTGTGTTGGTGGGATTTCTGCTGAAATTTACATTTTTTTAAGCTTTTCATTGACTATGCAAATGTTCTCTGCACTTGTTTAATTGTGTTTAAATCACACTGTCTATCAAAACATACATTTTAAATATGTGAAATAGTTTGCAACCTTTTCTGAAATAAATGCATAAATACAAGCTTGGTCTGATGAATCAAGTGAGATATGTTTTGCAGAAAGCTCCAAGTGAAGCTTCCATGAAAGAACTGAAACTTTGAGACAAAAGCGTTGTGGTGAATAAAGAAGTTCAAAAATCAAAGTTATTATTCATCGGCTTCAGGGTCAGCCAATAGGAAAAGACTGTTAGATCAATTAAGAAAATATGTCGAGCACCTGCAGCTCAAAATGGAAATTTTGTATTGATATGTGACGAGTATGTGGCAGTTAGAAACTAAGGTGATTTAGTGTTTTCAAAAAGGCTGTCAAAACATCTGCCACACAGGACTATACCCCTGGAGTCCACATCCTACAGGTGCTGAAAAAGTCATGAAAATTCACGCTGCAAATCTGAAAAGATTTGATGGCGCACAGAATTCCTGATGAACTATCAGACAGTCTCACTGAATGGCTGCTTTGCATAAAAACAAAGGAAAATCACAGAATTGAATTTCCTCTCTTTAGTAGGGAAACTTGTAACTATTTAATATGCAAAGTATTTTTGGCATCTAATCAAAATGAGCACTCATTCTTATATTTTAATTATCTATTTTAATATGCTTCCTTTCTTTTTAGTTTCTTAGACTTTTATTGAGGTAATGTTTGTATAAGTTAAAAAAATATTTGTTGACTACTTTTTTTCTGACAATGAACAATTCTTTTGGTTTGTTTACTATCTGGTGTTTTTTCCTGAATGTCATATATTTTTTATGTTCTTCTCAGTTTGCTAAGGTCCTTGTAAAACAATTCCCCCCAGAGGCATTTTTTATTCATGCTATATTTACAGGTCTTGAGTTTTCCACATACATTTCCTACTTCGTGTGACTAATTTGCTTCAGTGAAGGCTTTTATTGTTTGGGCTGATTTAAATTGTAGCTCATACTGTTGTTGCCAATTTTTTTAAGGCTTACTTCAAACTCAAAGAAGCAGCAAGAACAAGTTGGAACAATGTAATTAAAAAAAAAAGAACAGTGAAACTGTTCTTCCTTTAAACATAAAACAAACTTAATCATGTGCTGGAAATTTTCATTCAAACACAGTTTGAAAGCGTAGCGAACAACACAAATAAAGCTTTGTTTCAATTATAGGGCACGGCTGCACAATGCAAGGCTCGTTTCACAGCAATCAGTTTCTTTGTGTTCTGTCATTTACTGCTGCTTGTCTTTTCCAGAAGGAGTCAGGTGCACTGTATGTGTTTTTTATTTATCCAAAGTAAATTGGAGTAAACAAGTGCTTTCTACAGGACAAAAACTGTCACTCTGATGCAGTTTGTTTGAGTTACCCTGTCAAACTTTATGTACTTATATAGAAACTGAGAAGACATGTTGATCACAGGAACTTCATTACTGAGAGCT
>JARVGW010000815.1:14768372-14778448 GCA_031762495.1 Anablepsoides rubrolineatus
GTAGGTACCTGTGAGGTTAGCCTTAGAGTTGGTGGTCAGGGTTAGGCTGTAGAAAATAATGGAAGTCAATGCCAGGTTCCCATAAAGATAGCTGTACTAGACCGTGCGTGTGTGTGTGTGTACTTGTTTCTGCTACAGAGTGAGGACCATCATGGCTTTAACTTCTTTAGGTTTTTAGTTTTTTTGTGTACAGTGCCCTGAGACAACAGGTGTTGTGACTTGGCGCTTTATAAACAAACTGAATTGAACTGAATTAACTAGTGGGTATTTAGTTATCTAAGTGAGGACACATTCCTCACTTTGTTTGCAGTTCTACTGCAATCCACTAGTTAGGTTTAGAGGTTTGATATGAATTAAGTTTTGGTTAAGGTTAGAAATAGACTGGTAATGGTTAGGGTTAGAGAAAATGCCTGGGTTAGGCATAAGTGCAGTTTCAAAAATGAATCAATACAAAGTCCTCAGTTTAATGGAAGTATAAGGATCTGTGTGGGTGGATGGGTGGGTGTGGGCAGGGGTTATTGGACTAAAGGTAAGTGGAGTGCTGGGAGATTACATCCAGCTTTTTGTGGATAACATCTATCATTTCAGCGATGCATAAAGTATCCTATCAGAGGCTAAGCCATCGAGTGTGGATTGAGTCAATTCCGGGGGCCTAAAACCCAAATGTGATGCCAGACTGTGTGTGACCAGACAGAGACGCACTGATCAGGCTGTAAGCAGCATCAAACGGTGGTCTGTCAAATGCCTCATCTATAGGAGGCGAGTTCAAACTAAATGTAAATTGGTATCAAGTCACAATATCGACAGAAAAAACTAAATTCGAACAAAAACGGAGAATAAGGTTTGGAGAAAAATATGCATTCCAAGCACAAAAGGAGAAGACAAACTGACAGGTTTTGTTTAATAATTTAATAAATATCATATGACACTCATAGTGGATAACGTCAACATACTACACTATAGACAGGTTTTTAAATCTTATTGCTGCACAGATGAAACTCTATGTAATTTTTTTTATGTAGTTTGCAAAATAAAATGCAGCAGAGCATGAAGAAAACAAACATGTCCCTGTGTGCTACAGATATCAATGTCATGTTAAGGTTTAGGACATGATGACGACGGGACACGTGCCAACCCATTCAAAACTTTTGTAGAACATTAAATTTCCACAGAAACGGGAATTTCTCATGCAGTTTAGTCAGGAATTTCTAGATGCTGGTCAAATCTGCTCAGTTCCACCATGCCAACTCAATATGGTAGCCAGCCCGTTGATCATTGTTGGCACAAAAAAAAAGGTGCAAGACAGGAAACCAAGTTTTTTATCATGTAAAGCACAACAGTCAATACACACACTCTATTTTCCCATATTACATCATTTAAATAAAGCAGTCAAGCTTTGTCAATCACCCTCCGATTTACAGAACCCACATTTTTACAAAGGAAATCACTCAGTTCTCTGTTCAAACAGAAGAATGCACTTTCATAGCTCCAATGAAGTTAGTGCCTTGCATTAAGGAATTAGAGGCATGATAATATCAACTAAAATAGTGCAATTTTACATTCCTGGTCAATGACAAAAACTTATCCACACCATCTGTTTGTAAACTACTTGGTATGCACGTGAAGATAAAATGAGCGAAAATAAAAGTGCATGCAGGATACTGATTAATACATTTGTTAAAATACTGCAAGTTTGCTTTCTCTCTGAGAGCCTAAACAGATTGTCATCACTCTTTCACGTTTCATAAATGTGACGTTACAGCCAGTTGTCTATTAATTGCCTATCAACTGAATGAGTCACTTTCTTAAAGTTTTCCAACATGTTTCTGTAACCACAAAATTGGCTATGAATGAATGAAAGGATGAATGGATGGATACTTGATCAGTTTGTTCAGGTCACATTTTGACACAAGGGCGGCAGAATGGTTAAATCTATTTTTAAAATCTTTGCTTTGAAAGGTTAAAACCCTGCCGAACTATCAGCTAGAAATGGGACGAATACCTCTTTTAAGGGATCTGGATCTTAATGAGCCTTTTCTTTTATAGAGCCGTTCAAAAGACAAAAGAGCCGTTTGATTTTGAAAAAGTAACGCCATCACGGAACCACGTGTTTTGTCTAACAGAATCCCCCACCCCTTTCCCCAGAGCTGTTGTTCTCCACCGCTCTGCCTGTTTTCCTTGAAACAACAAAGGGGAAGCCATGACTCTATAGTTAAGAAAGAAAAAAGTATTGTATGAGGGTTAAAAAAAGGGAAACTATGACCGTCTCTTTACTGTCCACAACTCGGTTCCTATCGTTCGTTTAAAGGAGCCGTTCAAAAGATTTGAATCGTTCAGGATCTCAATCAGCTCATATTCTCTTTGACTTTATTTTGCTACACCAAAAGCATTAAATCTAAAATCGTGGTAGCTTTTAAAGATCAAATAGATCATTACGTAATTGTTTGATTCTTGGTAAAAACTGAAATAGGTGTGCCCTCTAAAACAGAAAATCACTCAGAAATTGCTCTTCCTCTGCTATATTTTGATAATCTTTAGTTTTTTCCCCCTCCACCACCATGTATTTTAATGTTTAACAATTCAGGCATTATGCTGCATAAAGCTACACATGTCATGACACTAACTTTATTCAGTATTAAAGAGCAAATTGGAATCAAGCTATTTAAACTCTCTGAAAGAAAGCACACGAGTGTAATTCACACACTGAGTTATAACTTAAAGTAAAACACAACGTTATGTCAGCAGGGTAAATGAGTGAGGAAAATACTAACTGTTGCAAAGAAAGGATGAAAAAACAAACAAAAAAAAAACTCCCTGAGGGCTAAAATCCTACTTGTATAGGTGCTAAATCTACAGGATGTTTCATTAACAAAATGTGATTAGATTTTCATTTACAGTACTTTTTTGTTTTGATTAAAAATGATTGCACTGAGGGGGCAATCAGTGATTTCTTTAGCTAGCTAAAGCAACTAAATAAAGTGGTACAGATTCAACGTTTCAGCACTGACATGAGCAGCTACATTTATTAAGAACATGATTACAGACATGGTAAATATATCGAATAACTAAATTATTGTTCAACACAACCGTAGGTAAAATGCCCTTTAAATGAGTAAGAATGTTTTTCTTTTCTTTTCTTTTTTTTGCAAGTGGCAGATGGTGCAACCGGACAGATGTATGCAAGGCAAAGATTTAAAAAAAAGTCACTTCAAGGAAGAAAAGCTGGTGAATGAGATTTGGTACTGTGAAACAGAAAAGAATGGAAGTTAGGAATTATGAAATTAATTAGAGGAAAGGACAATGGTAGGAAGGGAGGAAAAAACAGATGGAAGTAGAGATGAAAAGGAACTGGGGACAGAATGGTGTTCAGGAAGATGGATGACAAAGATGAAAGAAAAGAGAGAGAGAGAGGAAGTAAATAAAGGAATAATAAAAGGATCACTTTGTGAAGTTCTTTTATCAAGAGAGGTCGTTGAGTCCACCGCCTTCTTCGATGACCGCCTTCGCGTACTGCTTGAAGACGCGGTCCATGTAAGTGCTCTGTCGCGGCCACAGGCCCTCCAGGAAACCAATGTGACCACCGTGACATGTAATGAGCAAGGCCAGGTGAGGATTCTGCTTCACTGCTTCCACGGGAATGGCTGCAAGAACAAAAAAGGGAGAATCAGTTCTTGTCGTTTTATTTCTGGTTTTGGTTCATAATGGTCAGACTGCACCAAAAAATAAAAACAAAATCCTTGTGTAGCAGATCAATGCTGCTGAATGATGCTAAGATTAACTCCTGATTGGCCACTTTTATTACTGTAAGCCTCATTGTTGAGAGCACTGTATTCTGTTATTAGAAATAGTATGTGAACACATATCAGATCAAACGCTGTGCAATTGAAACTGAATTTAGTATTTTAATTCTCTCTAAAAAAGTATTTCTTAGACTAATTTCTGTATTTGGAACATGTTCACATCTGCAGGAGGGCTGAGGAGATTAAAAAGAGAGGTGCTGCAGTTCAACCTTATGGCCCAAATATGAGGCTCTACCTTACAAACAACTGTGTGATTGGTCAGAACTTTGTAGGCGTGTTTATGCGGAAAAGTGCCCGCAGTACACTGATCTAATTTCACTTCAACTGCTCCGTTGAGAATTAGATTGCAGAGGCTGTTAGAAATTACAGCCATCTTTACAACTGTTCCAGCAAAGCCTATAAAGGTAGTCAAATAAAACTTTTAAAGAGAGTCGAAGAACTTGTGGAAGGAAATAGCATAATTTTCTGTTCACCGAAGAGACAGAGGAGACACGGGTGACTCCCTGCAACGGTGCTGTCCGAGAGAGAGTGTGCCCCGTCTGGACAGCGTAGGTTCCCTCTCCGTCTGTCAGAAACATTGGTGGTCTCTTTCTAACAAATTTAAAAAGTAGCATTGCTCCTGAGATCACAACAGAAATACTTCTTCCTCCTCAAACTCCTCCATCATCAACTGAAAAAAAACTCTGCCAACTGTTCTCTTGCCATGCAGTTTGTGTTTGTGTGTGATGTGGGCTGCAGTGGGTGAACAGTGGGAGCTTAGCAGGACTTCTCCCCCCGCATTTTCTATTTGGGCATAGAATGTTCATGCAAAAACATGTAGTTATTACAACCAAAGCGAGATTAGATGTCTTCTGAAGTAAAAAGATTATTCAATTAGTGTCCGGGGGGTAAGTGTCCAGGGGGTAAGTGTCCGGGGGGTAAGTGGGGTAAGTGTCCGGGGGTTATTGTCCTAGAACCGGGGAAGACCCAGGACTCATTGGAGGAATTGTGTAGCCTCTCACACCTTGGAGTTCCCCAGGACGAGCTGGAAAGTGTCACTGGGAAGAGGAATGTCTGAGTTTTTCTCCTAGATCTATTGCCTCTGCGACCTGAATACGGCTAAGCAGCATATGATGTATGGATGGTGATTTTAATTGCAATGTTGTGTATTCTAAGCAAACTTGGCCACTCTGTTGTAATGTCTCATTCTCGAATATCAACTTGTTGTATCTGTCTGTAGCTTAAAATAAGTACCGTAATCACTTCTGCATCGGTTCCATATACAGTATGTAATCAAAACAATGAAACTACAATAAACTTTCTGAAAATGCCACAACTCACCGTGAGAAGGAGAAAAGACGTCATCAGCAGCATTCAGACACAGCATTGGCACTTGCACAGACTTCAGCTTGTGGACAGGACTGGCGTCCCTGTAGTAGTCATCATTAGTGGGATAACCAAACATTATGGACGTGAACCTTTCATCAAACTCTCGGATGGTTTTAGCCTGCAGAGACCCGTTTAAAAAAAAAAATCAATTGGGTCCACTTTTTGAGATAACATTAAGGTGGTTCAACGTTAATGAAAAATAATCCCTACCTTCATGACATGATCAATGTCATAACGCTGTTCGAGCACCGGCCTGTGTCTGCAGGGGGAAAAAAAATCGATGATACTGTCACTGACTGCTTTGGTGAGATGTAGGTAACATTATGAAAAGGAAAACCTTTTAGAAAGATAGTATATCGAACATTTAATATCAATTACATAAAAAAAACCAGCGTGTAGGTGGATTTGTTAATCCTGCTCTGGCCCTGGCTGACCTGTGCACAGAGGCTTGTAGGCAGCTGGTGAGGTAGGAGTTGAAAAGGAAACGGTCCAGGGGTTTTTCCAGTGATGCGGAGCACTCAAAGACATCCCAGCCCGCTGAGAAGACTATAACCCCTTTTAGACAGGTTTCCCGGCCCTTACGGCCCAAGTAGTTGGCCAGCATCATCCTGAATATGGAGAGAGGGAGAGCTGAAGGGACAGGCGGGGATTCCGTTTCAACCCAATCCCTCAATTCAGAGGATTAGAGTTGTGCAATGAAAAATCGCACTGAACTACTGGGACAAGAATCCCAAGCTTTGCCGTGTCCAAACAAACACTAAAATGACTCTCATGGTGTTTATTTTTGTAATAAATGTTTCACAACCACTGCCAAACTTGTAACACTTTCTGAAAATTATTGTGAGTGTCTGCCTCTACTAAAATGTTTGCTTACCCTCCCATGGATACGCCAGCAGCCATGACTGGAGCGGCTCCATGGGTTTTCTGGATGTGCTCAATAACAGTCTCCAGATCTTCTGTGTTGGCTGCGCAGTAAGTCCTCGGGGTCTGAGAGAGCGAGACAGAATATCAAATCCCTTGTATCTCTTTGCTACCATTTATCTTTATAATCATAATAACGTCCAAACAGGAATATTTGGACATTGAAATCTAAATAACAGTCTCACAGTGACACACAGGTTCAGTCGATGATGGCATTAATGCACACAAGCAATATTTACAAAAGGTTCTGTGACGTTTGAGAACTGAGGTACACAAGTATGAAAATATTCATAGATCTTCACTTTTTATTCACTTCATTCAATGTTTAGACAGCATCAAACTGAGTGGAGGAAGTTTTACAAGTTTTTATTCACTCAGTTGCTTTGGTTCAATTTTAATCTGGTCTATTATTTTAGAAGCTCTGTCTGTGTGCTGCTGTTCAAATACAGATTCACATTTAATTAAAATGTTTCATAGATTAGGTACGAAATTCAATTAGAACGTCTGTGATTTACTTTGTAATTTTATAAACGATATTTATTTTTGTTTTGCAAATACAAGCTTAGAAGCAGGGAATACAAAAACCAGAAACAATCTGAGTTCATCAGCTGCAAATACAAGGACTTCTACACTGCTGCGCATGATAGAACTGTTATATCACTCTGCTGCAGTTCAGTAACGGCCCGAGGCAGGGACAAACAGCCAGCTCAGTATTTATCCCAACGTAAAAGGCTTGTTTCCTCTCTGGGTTTTTCACGTCCAAATGAAAAGGGAGATGGAAAGAAATGAGGGACTGCTCACTGTAATATAAAGTTATATTAGTCAGACATGTTTTATTATCAATAAACAGAGTTGGTTGCTTAACATACCGGTAATTACCCCAGACAAGAGGGTCACAAAAGCAACTGTCGGAGTCTACAGGGCAACATTTTCTATCCTGCATCAGAGTGAAACTACTCAGGAGGAATGAGGGGCTGCAGATGATCCAAAACTAAAATATCTGAGTTGGGAAGAGTCTCAGTGACACAGCCCTGAGCTGCCTCCGACTGGCATGTGTTAATTACCAAAAGGGCACAGAGCCAGCTTCTTTATCTTTTTCAGAAAATAGAACCAATATTTAAAAATAGATGAAGTCTAGAAGGTCATCGTGAGTTTCAAAGTATCAAATCTATAAATGTATAAAGGACAGAAATGATGTCTCGTTTTGACTCTGTGCATACAAATATAAAAAAAAAAGTGGGCAAGAAATACTTTTCAAGGTTCAACAAAAGAGGAGCCCTTTCTTGATGTTTTTCCTGTGCTATTATTGTTTGGTTTGGCCATTTTTGGCAACGATAAGAGGGCTTTTAGATTTTTCTTGGAAAAAAAATGTTCAAACGCTTTCTAATTGTAAACAGCAATGAGAGCGGGTCACTTAATATTTTAAACAAGCCTGCCTGACTTGGCATATTTAAGAAGGGAACTTTCTCAGGATGGAGTTCGGCTTTTTAAAACATCCAAATTAGAATTCAAGAAGAAACTTAGCCCAATTAAATGGCTGTTTTTTTTTCTCTTCTCTGGGCCTGAAAACCAGTTAACACTTCACAGGAACAGTGAAAATCACTCAGAGAAATCTATATGTATGTAGCTAAAATAAGAGAATTGGGGTAGTTAGGGGAGAATTAGGCAACTATACTCTGTGGAGTCATATTGTGTAACATGGATATTTAAGATCTAACAGGGTAAAAATAATCCAGAATGGTGTTTGTGGCAGGGTAATCTTGAACACAGTGGCTCATTTGAAAGCTCTGGCCGTAGTAAACAATGGAGGATATTCACTGTAACTGAACACAGAGAACTAAGTGTTTAATGACTGGATCATTTGCATAAACTACAGTACAAATCTCAGCTGAATAAGAGGGAGAATTCCTTTCTTACCCCACCACCACCTGATACAGTTCCAAGGTTACAGGGTTCATTTTCAAATTTAATACAGCTGAGTCAACAAATCTCTACATGTGACCTGCTGTACAACAGAGTTTTAAATCAACTTGAATGAAACTGTTTTTTTTACTGTTTTTAATGTTCGAAGGTGAAAACAGAACATCAGACACTGATTCTGATTCATATCAACAAAAACAACATTAAATATGGTAGTGATGATATACTAAAATCTGAATGATATTTAAAGAGATCACCTCAGTTCTAAAGTAATGTGCATAGAGACAGTAGAGAAGTATTCAGTGAGTACGCTCTGTTTAGTTGGTTAAATGTACCTCGGTGTACAAGGACAGATTAAACCAGGTGTCAGAGTGGAATGTGTTTTTGGTGAGGTCATCTTTCTCTGGATCTGAATCGAAAACAAGAGATGTGCCTGGAACTTAATCCTGGCAGTGCAACAACACAATTTCTGCTTCTTCCACTTGCAATTCTTTTGAGCATTAAATGCACCGTGCAAAGAATATTGTTCTGAGCTGCTGAACAACAAAAAAGGACAACTCTTGCACAAAGCTAAAAGAAAAATCACCAATTGAAACATTTATTTTAAGCAACATACCTCTTCCTAAAATTTATTTATACAAGTATACGTATATATATAGAGTAAACACTATGTTGGATTCTTACCAGTAATGTTTCACCAGAAACCCCTCTGTTGTTGAATACCACACATCTGAAAAACAGAAACAAAGACTAACATACATCTTTTGATTTCATGTATTATAACTTCATTCATTTATTCTAATGATACAAAACCTAATCGTTCTAAAACAACTCACAACAAATTTGTTTATCAGTCTTTCCAAAAGACAAGAAAACAGAAGCATCAGTTTGTTCCAGCTCTGATTAGATTGGTAGCTACTGATATTTTTTTTATTTTACAACCAAACCACGTCATCCTATTAACAAACCTTCACATCGTACTACTTCCTGTGAATATGTGTGTTTATGCAGATATTATATAGGTAATATTACAGAAATATGATGAAATGTGTAAAGAATCGCAGCTCTGAGGGCATTCTGCACGTGTCGTCAAGCATCTCTCCTCCTTCCATCTCACTAGTCATCGATTATCTGCTGGAGTCAGACACGCTGTGTTGATCAGTGGAAGTCGGCGGCGTTGCGCAGCGTTGGGCGGGAGGAGGCGGGGCAGTGGCAGTGGGGGGTGCTTAAACATGCTCTGCAGCATGGACACGGAAGCTGGTCAGGAGCTAAGCTGCAAAGCTTGTACGGGGATAAGCTGCAATTAATTAAGCTACACAGACAAGCGTGAGGGCTGGAAGATGCTGAGTTTGCCAGCTCTCTTCCCAGTTATCCAAAATCTGGGTGTAAGGATGAGTGCAGAGAACACAAAAAAAATGAGTCTGTTGGAGACAGAGGAAACCAGAAGGAAAAGTGCATCCCTAGGCAACTCTTCAAGAGCTGCTACTTCAACAAAAAAAAAAAGCTCAGCTATCCCTTTTGTTGGTGCACTTCACCGAAAATGACCCATTCAATTGGACAGAAACGATATAAGACTCAATGACAAACTTTACATGGACAGAAGTTAAATGTGTTTGTTTTCAACTAAACAAGAAATCTGCACTGGAGATAGATGTCAAATGACAACACACAAGCTGCTTCAGTCTGTGATTCACCGCTTTGAATGTTCGTTCAGTGTTGGACTGCAGCCAGAATATCTAGCCAAGACCACCCACCTATAGCCCAGATCCCGGCTCTGTTGGACCATGTGCAGGATGTAGGACTCTCGGCTGGTGCCGGTCAGACCGGGGAGGAGGAGGACGGTGGGCCTGGTGGCGGGGTCGGGATAAGCGAGGCTGTCATCGTTGTCAAACCAATCCACAGATATCTGTCCTCCATCTGCTGCCTTAATAAGCTCACTGCAGAGAGGAGTGGAACACAGAGTTCAGCAACATGGCTCTTTCTGAAACTGATCTGTCTGTCTGTCTGTCTGTCTGTCTGTCTGTCTGTCTGTCTGTCTGTCTGTCTGCCTGCCTGCCTGCCTGCCTG
>JARVGW010000815.1:14792318-14817461 GCA_031762495.1 Anablepsoides rubrolineatus
GTGTACAGCGCTTTGGGGTCCGGAAGGACTTGATAAAGCGCTATATAAGTTCAGTCCATTTACCATTTACCATTTACGAAGTCTGCAAAAAAATACATATTTAGCAAACAGTTAAAATGTAGTAAGAAGAGTCAAATTCTGTAATGCTCACTTTGTTGTCAATGTACAGTGTGGATATGAAATATTTGATTTTAAATATTATTCATTAAGACTTGTAGTCAGTAATTGGGTGTTTCATCAGTTCATAGACATTTGCTTCACCTTGTAATCATTTTTTTGCCCTCTAACTTCACCTCAAAGCCTCCGCGTCTGAGTCATCACAAATGATCTAAGTATTCTCCTAGTATCATTGCCCTGCCTTATCCGTAGGGCACTGATATTGTTTGCATATGCAACGCTCATACCAGAGTAGCTCAAGTGTGTAAATTCTCACTTCCATTATTCATGAACATGCCACTTTAATAGAATTACCTTGTGTAATCATCTAACACTCTCCACCCTCCCTGTTTTTAAATACTTCTCAGTCTGACCTGAAATGTGTCCAGGATGCCAAAGGAGGCTCATTTTACAGAGACCACTGTCCTGTTTTAGGTAAGTAAGCCAGTGATGTGTGTCTATCGTCATTATTGCACCAATTCTCTCACCTCTTGTTCTGGCGCAGTGAATTCAAGGGCATTAGGGGAATTTTTGCTTGTAGTTATGTGTTTTCTGCCACTAGATGTCAGCACCATATAATCGCTTGGTCACTAAAATGTGAGCCCTACTCAGGTTTAGTATTCTAGAGATTTCAGAAAAAATCTTATTGATTTCATGATTATTATGGATAGTATGAGGTTTAATGTTTTCTATGTATGCAGTAGTAATGCAGTACATCAAATGTCACTCTGCGGTTCTGTTTAAGGTCACAAACTCTACAGTTCTCTGTGTAAAATGCTTTACAATGCAGCTTTTTTATTGATAAATCTAAAGTTACCTTTATCTCCCAGGTGAGCAGAATGGCAACAGAAATCCTGGTGGTCTTCAAATAGGCGACCTGGTCAACATTGATCTGGATCTTGAGATTGTTCAGTCCCTCCAGCACGGCCATGGGGGGTGGACTGACGGCATGTTTGAGACCCTCACCACCACAGGCACAGTGTGTGGCATCGATGAGGACCATGACATTGTGGTTCAGTACCCCAGTGGGAACAGGTAAGCACAGGCACACTTAGATCTGCTTGAATCTGCTGACTCGAACTAACAAATGTGCATCATGCTGTAACACCAGGGTTCCTGCAGATCCTTAAAAAGTCTTAAAAGTCCTTGAATTCATCAATCCAAAAATAATTAGCATTAAATGTCTTAAATCAATCTTTCAGAAGTCTTAAACATGTTAACACATTGTAAATAGGATGACTGTAATTCATCTCAAATATTAAAATAATTGGTAACATTTATTTTTTTAATATGTACATGCAGACATTCCCCTTTGACATCACTTCCTGTTACTTCACATGCAAATATCTCAACAACTGTCCTTCTGAGCAATGTGAAATTTGTTTTGTAATATGTTTATAATGTTGTCTTTCCAAAAATGCATTCATATTTCTGACAAAAATTGATGTCACAGGCACTTTAAGGTTTCATCTACAGCAAGCTGGGGTTAAGACCCCACTGTGGGTCCTAAACTCCAAATTTAAGGTTGTTAGAGGATTTCCAGAAAATAAATTAAGTTTAAAACTGACTGCTAAGAAGGTATCTGCTCTAGTTAGATATGGATAAAAAGATCGGTCTGTTAGCAAACCAAAAATACTTGGATTCATGAGTTGCTGCCACAGTTTTTTTTGTCATTTGTGTTTATTATGAAATTGGTCTTAAATTTAATTTCAGTTGGCATTAAAAAGTCTTAAATTTAACTTGCCTTAAACTGTAGGAACCCTGAACACTATATGTAGCATTGACCTTTATGGATCCACCTTCACTTAAAATTGTTCTCTGGAATTAACCTGAATATTAAACTAAAATTTATGATGTTTAAAAAGGATGCAGTGAAATAACTTGTAATGACATTTATATTTAAAGTGGATAATTATAAAATAAAGATTTTATAGTTACCAGGAGTACAGAGTCTGAAAATTGAAATTGTTAATGTTCATAAAAAATATAGTTGTATGGACTGAATGGATTACACTATTCCAGTCGGTCAGTCTAAGCATCACCTCTCATAACCCTGTTTTATTATAACAAACTCAGTCTCCCTTTTGATCTGTAAGTGACCGTGTCTTTGCTGCAAATACTGTATCCACAGATGGACGTTCAACCCAGCAGTGCTGACAAAGGCTAATGTAGTGCGCAGCGGTGAAGTTGCAGCCGGTGCAGAGGGGGGAAGTTCCCAGTTTCACGTGGGAGACTTGGTTCAAATCTGCTACGACATCGACCGCATCAAACTGCTGCAAAGAGGCCACGGAGAGTGGGCTGAAGCAATGCTGCCCGTAAGCTTCATAAATGTTCACGCGGGATGACAAATCGTGTTAGATTTTGTGCAAGTGACAAAATTATAGGACTTTTTACGACTAAATAACGCGAGGTGACATAATCTCACTCGTAAATTTATTTTTATTAATATTTTTTACAGCTCAATTTTACAGTTTTTATAATATGCTGTTTATTCACTGTTTGCCCTGATTTGCCACATGTTTTGTAATACCCATCTTCTTAAGTATGCCACTTGTCCTTTTCAAACTGGCTCCTCTCAGCAGCTACTGAGCCGTAAAACCCTGAGATGGGTTGTAGCTTTGATCACTAACCACGGCTGTTTGTCGCCCGCTGCTTCTCCTTTTGCAGCAGTCCCGGTTATTGATGACATCCTTGAGGACAACCCGACTCAGCTCAATAGAATCAGAGTGCAGCTCTCCCATATAGCCAGGATCGGGATGGTATAATTCAAAATTGGAAGATTATGCCCCATCCTCAGTGTACTGCTTGTGTAGATGAGGAATAGCGTATCACAAAGATGCTTGTCCTTTATTTTCATCTTCTTCTTGTCCACAAAATGATGAGAACACAGTTTGATTTTTAAATATGTCATTATTTTTTCTGCTGTGTTGTCTACTAACAGACTCATGTTACACACAGCTTTCATAAATAGCCATAAGTCGACAACCTTAAAATACTAATGAGTTTGTCACAACATTTCTAAACAGACCCTGGGCAAGGTAGGTCGCGTGCAGCAGATCTACTCTGACAGTGACCTGAAGGTTGAGGTTTGTGGGACTTCCTGGACGTACAATCCTGCTGCTGTCACAAAGATCGCTCCTTCTGGCTCTGCTGTCAGCAATGCCTCTGGAGGTACTTGTGAACAAGCTTCACGGATGCTCTGAGAGTATCATATTAGCTTTTTGTCCTCACTGCTCCCCTTTTTTTGGCACCTACATAAAATCAATCTCTGTTTCCTCATGTTTTCCCAGAGCGTTTGTCTCAGTTATTGAAGAAGCTTTTTGAGACACAAGAGTCCGGGGACATCAACGAGGAGCTGGTCAAAGCCGCAGCCAATGGAGACCTAGCCAAAGTGGAGGACATTCTTAAGAGGCCTGACGTGGATGTGAGTGCTGCAGTCTGTTTTATTTCTTTTTTGTTTAAGCATCTAATGGATTTTTAATGCACTTTTTGCTAAGGACCAAATCATGTTATCATTAAACATGCCTATTAGATGTGATTATATTTATGATTGGGGCTGAAATACTGCTGGCTGCACTCTGCTTTCTCAGTCTATCTGAAAGGTTGACTTTCTCCCAGGATAGGGCGATGAGATCCTCCCACCCATGCTTCTCTCTCTTAATCTGAAAAACATTAAGGCTGGCCCAGAGGAGGCACCAATGAGCTCTGGTGTGCAATGCAGCACAGACCCTGATCCACTCTCAGTTACACATGGAGAACTACAAATCCCATATAGTTGTAGATAATGTTTTGATGCAGGCCATAGGCCATGGAAAACACTTCTTTGCCACTAGAAAGAAACTCTGTGCCTCTTAGAGATTATTAAAAATCCTTACGTAAAGTCTGCAACACTGTCTTCAGTCAGAGCAGGAAAGTGAATGAGCGTGTGTGTCATTGGTGAATGCTGGCCAGATGCCCTGTTGGCTTTCAGTGGAATTATTTGCTTAAAGCTGAGCACACTGAGTCTGGCCAAGTGATCCGGCTGCCAGGACAAGAGATGTCTCGAGACTCCCAAAGGAGTCCACATTAATATTTATGCTTTCAGTTTTTGCAGTGCTGCAGTTGGTGATGAAAGATGCACACTCAGTTGTGCATGCCCATCTACACATGCAAACACACTTATAAACCTCTCCATCTGCATTCTATCTCTTATAGACCTACATCAAACCTTCGTATTAAACATGTGCTCCTATTTTTATGGTTCTTGGTGTAATTTCAGGTAAACGGACAATGTGCTGGACACACTGCTATGCAGGCAGCCAGTCAGAATGGTCACGTGGATGTCTTAAAGCTGCTGCTTAAGCACAGCGTGGACCTAGAGGCTGAGGTTGGTAGAATAAATATATATAATTTTTTTTTTTTAATTTAAATCATTGACCCTAACTGGGCAAACAAATGCAGCCTAAATATTTGAACCAACCCTGATCATTTTTCTTTAGGACAAAGATGGAGACCGTGCAGTGCACCATGCAGCATTTGGTGATGAAGGCTCTGTCATTGAGGTGCTGCATAGGGGTGGTGCTGACCTGAATGCCAGAAACAAGCGAAGACAGACCCCATTGCACATAGCAGTCAACAAGGGCCATCTACAGGTGGTTAAAACCTTGCTGGACTTTGGCTGCCACCCCAGTCTTCAGGTATTTATCTCTGTTACTCTTTTTGTTGTTGTTGTTTTTGCAAGGTTTGACATCTTTTTCCATCAGTGCAGCAGTGATTAAAACATGGTTTACACATTGGTAAATAACATAAGATTTCCTTTCAGGATTCAGAGGGAGACACACCTCTGCACGATGCTATTAGCAAGAAGAGAGATGACATGTTGTCAGTGCTGCTGGAGGCCGGTGCAGACGTCACGATCACGAACAACAACGGGTTCAACGCCTTGCATCATGCTGCCCTGCGAGGAAACCCCAGGTATGTGACACTGTGCCGCTTCTAATAGCTGTCACACTAATTTAGTTATTCTGAAGAATTAGGTCATATTTAAGTCAACTCTCTGGAGGCTGTAATGCTACCAGAATGGTCACAATAAAGCCTGGTTTTGTAAATAAATATTAAAATTGTCAATGTGCATTTTTCTTGTTCTCGATGATTTCATAACTGGTGGGTTTGAAGGAAAATTAATCTTACACTGTTTTGGTTCTAACTTGAGGATATTTTATTATATTTAACCATGATAATTTATTAATGTATCATTTAATGAAAATGATTTGTGGCACAAACATTAAAATTACATCCCTGCAATAAAGGCATCAAGCTTTGTACAAACCTATAAGTGAAATTTCTAACCAACAGAGTTGATGCTGCGGGAGGGGCTGAAGGCTTGGCAGATTTGCTAATTTGTTATTTAATCATCCTCTCTTGGATTGAAAGATGTGGGCTTACCACAAATGATGTTTAAACTAGGAGACACTCTAGTCTTAGTTCCTGATGTAAGCAGATTTTGATAATTTGGCAGCTGACCTTGTTGAGCCTGTGTTGTTTGCTAAAAAGGTCAGATTTGGGTCCTGTTTTTTTTCTTTTTTTTTTTCAGACATGTTATGTAATAAACCAAAAACTTCAGGAAGAAATTTCCTCTACAAATTGCACTGAAGTTTTAAAAGTTGGTCCATAAAATGTTAAGTTCAGTTTGCTTCCTTGCTGAAGACATTTTGTTTTGTTACCTCATTTGATTTAATTTAAGTTGTTGTTTTTTTTTTAAGACGGTCTCTATCTCTTCAACAGATGGTAGTGTCTTTTAAGCTGACATTAGTTTAGTTAATAGCCTTTAAAGTTAATTTGTTGTTTCCTTTTACTGTTGTCATACGGCTTGAGATTGCTGGTCTGCACAACAGCATTTTGTCTTGTTCTAGAGCCAGTTATTTCTGGTCAGTGGGTTTTTGTTCCTCTCTGTTTTTAACTTGTGACACAAACAGGAACATGTAAAGATTCCCAAAAGAGGAAATTGTCGGATTGACTACTCAAGGTAAAGTCACACACTTGATAGTTTAAAAGAGTTAAAGTATTTTAAAGACATCTGCACTTAGTAGAAAAGTTTACAGCCATCAATTTTAAGGGTGTCTCAATACAACTTTTTCACTTTCGATACAATACTGATATTGCAGCTGTACTAATCACACACTTTGCTTATTTTGAAAATCTTGATCAAGTCAAACAATGAACAATAGTAGGTTTAAGAAAAACAGACCCATTTATTATTAACCAATGGGTTAATTTTAAAATTAAACATAAGAATATTATATAATTGAATAAAATAAATATGTAAATTACAAGACCCTGAAAACAAAAAAGAATATTAAAAACAAATTCTACTTGTGTAAAATTACAATTCAAAGCCACTGTAGTTATTTTTATACTTTCACTGCCATCCTGGTGGTGCTATATGGTCAACAACTGAAGGCAGGGACAAAACAAAATCCCACAATATTTTCCAATGTCCAACTATTCAAAGTTGAGTCCACAGCTCCAATTTTACTGACTTTGCCCAAAACAATATGATCATTGCTCATAGTCTTCACTAAAACAAGAGTGTAAACATTACTCTTATAACAAGAGCAATAAACAAATCGTAATAATTAGTCAGTTAATTAAATCGATGGCTACCCTTCTTACTGCTGCATCTCCACTTTCTGCAGTCCGAGCATGATGTGGGGATTAGCCTCTCGCTCTCGACACTCATGCAGGGAGCACAGAGGAACTTAGCTGCCCTTGCTGCCAGGGTGGGGAGTTGAGCTTGGTTGTCTCTCCAGTATAAAACTTCCACAGTTCTGTGCTACCACCAAAAACTTGTGCATGACAAGTTTTGCACATAGCTGCAATGTGGTTTTTGGACTTAAGAGTACTGCCGACATCACTCCTACACCTTGCTACTTTGTTAGCACAGAATGTTGTTGTGATCACATGCATGCTGGATCCAAGTGCTACTGGATAGAAATGCTGGAGTGGACTACTAGAACGGACAGCTTGTATCTGAGTTCTTATATCGGAGATTTTAGATGCAGGCCGATATGATCCGATATCGGTATTGGATCAAGACACCCCAAGTCAATGTGCTTTTTGCTGTAGGTGTTATATGTTTGGGCATCTGCTTGTTTATCACAGACTAAAAGTCAATCTACTATTTCTGGATTCCCCCCCCCTATTTTTAACATAAGGACAAGTGGAATTAAGGTCAGGGGACAGTGGGTCACCTGTCACAAGCCAGGACAGATCCAACCCTCCACATCTGGTACACTGCAGAATAACTCATCCAGAGCTTGTATAGCTTTGCATGAGGTTTCAGCTGCATTTATCAGTTTGTTAAAACCATTTTAGAAATTAATAATTACTATATTAACACAAAGAACTTGTCAAAGATAAAATGTGTTTATTACCCATTTATTATTTATTTTATATTTATTATCCACGCTAATGTTGACGTTTCAGACACAAATAACACTCTAATCCCTTGAAATAAATGATTCCAGATTTGGAAATCTGAGTTTCTATAAATAAATATATGTCATTGTACAAGGTTAATTTAACTGTTTAAATTTATATAAAAATTTATATTGAAAAATTAGAGTACTCTCACTTAAGATATTTTGATCTAAAAGAAAATAAGTAAACTGCAATTTGTCTGCAGTGCTGATTAGTGCATAGCTTTGAAACAAAATAGACCAAACAAGTAAACATACTTAAGGAATGTTGCAGAATAGCAGAATTGTGGGGAGAAGTCATTTGCATTGTAGATATTTGAAAGCAAAGAGTGCATAATTTGTATGTGTAAACTAGATTTTAGAATATACAGTAGAAAGCAAGCATACTGTAGGACTCATTGATTTACAGGCAAAAAGTGCTGGAGTAAAGCATTTTCTGTATCAGGTCCTCTGTTGTTTTGTATGTGTGTGTGTGTGTGTGTGTGTGTGTATTGCCTGCCTCAGTCCACACTCTGTCCCCTTGCCTTCAGAGAAACAAAGATATATGTCCCTATCTCCAGTATTCCCATTTACTTTTATTTCACGCTCGAGCTCCTGCAATATTAGGAGGAGAGTCCAAAAGTCCTAAAGCCCTCGAAAATCTCTCCCCAGGTTCAAGTGAAAGTTGCTCGTCCAGTGTGTTTAGTCAAGGGACAGTTGTTTTGATTGAGTGCTTTGAGAAATTTTTGCCATAGAATCATATTTATGTCCATAAGAAGTGCTTGGACTTAGATGTTTATCAAAGGTTTCTATATAAAGACCACCACATGCAGTCTATTGGGATAAAGATAGACCTGTGGTAACCTTTAGAATTGGATTTGCTCTTTTTTGTGTTTAGATTAAGCACCAGTCCTTGAATGCAGATTGTTCTGGCATACATGGTCTGAAAAACTTAAATATTCTGGTTTTAGATGTTATTATTAAAGCACATTTGTTTAAAAACAGGGAAAGGGATAACTTTCTGTTTGTGTTCTTCTACACTAAAAAATGTAAGTTATCAGTATCAAATTTTGCTTCTTGGGTTTAAGTAGAGAATCAGTCAGAGCCCCTGGTGTGTGTGTGTAATTTGCCTGGCTGTTTTAAGAGAGTGGTTTGTTCTTAGAGCAGTGGAAACAAGATTGAGGAAGATTCATTGAAGGAGCGCTGTGGGTGACGGATGAATTTTTCAACGTGGAGTCCCAGGTACTGAAACAAATCAACCCTACCTACAGGAAAATGGCAACATTTGTGGACTTTGGCTTGTTAATTACACACAAACACACCACTGTAGTGTAAAAATACATTTTATTGTAAGTTAGGCCAGGTTGTTGGATTGTAACTGCTGATATGACCAGCAATAACTTGTTTGGGTAAAGATTTTCTTGAAGATCTGCATCATGTGTTCACCAGGACCCCAGCCTGCAAGGGGAGTTTGTATCATTTCTGTGTCTATCCCTCGGGCTGCTGGAAGCCAGTAGCTGCTAGAGTACTGTAAACAATATGATTAATAGCGCATGATTCCTAAATGGGCTCTAAACAAGCCCTGCAGCGGCTGTCTGTATTCTTTTACATGTCACCTTCTTGTAATATTTGCCCCCCCTCCCTTTCAGCTTTCTTTGCTGCTTTCTTTCACTCAAGCCATTGTAATTGCACCACATGGGGAGACGAGGGAATCTGCAGACATTCACAATTCTCTGAAATGCAGATGTGTTTTCCAAATGTAGTGTCACTACTAATTGCCTGCAGCATAATGGTCATATTGTAAAAAGGATCGAAAACAGTGTAGTGTGCACACAGAGGCACACGACATTTGGCATAAGTGACTTTTGTAATTCTAGAGGTTTGGTGCAGTGTATTTTTTTTCAAGGTTGACTTTGATTGAATTTTTTTTTCCCTTTTTCCAATTTCAATTTTGTCCAATAATTTGTAACCATTGTAATTTTGTAAATCAGCACATGCTATATAAAACATTGATAGTTTGATACCTTCTATTATATCTCTATATAACAAATGGTCATATGCCACATCCATAGATTTGATAAAATAATTAAAACAAATCAAATTAATTTGTTATGTATTTGTAAATATTTTTGAGATAGTCATTTGTCAGATTAAGAAGGATAAGTACTTACAAAAGGTTAAAAAAAAATACATTGTTGGAAGGAAGTTTTAGTTTGATCTCATTGCCTCCACTGCAATCACAGCAAGAGACTGGGAAACTAGCATCTGCATTTTGTTAAACTTGTGTCGTCGTCTTTGTGAAGTCATCTGGGCCTTTATCTTTACTAACACCACCGCAGAGGGTTGATGTTCTATATTGTTGTTTTTTTGTTTTTTTTTTTTGTAGTTTTTTTTTTTTTTCGTTCAAACCTTTTACTTTGCTGAGCAACATCACATTTTTTCTTGTTTATTCTTGTCTGCTGTATAACTGTTTGCTAACATCCAATAACAGTTGTTCCAATAAGTGTCTTACCAGGACAGCCCACATTCTCACACTTACACGTGAGTGCAGCATTTCAGAAACAGTGCCAGCTGCATGTCTGCCCTCTGTTAAAAAAAAAACAAACTTGATAGTTTTGTCAGAATACTAATCCCTCTACAAGCAGAGAATCAACACTCAGTCAGAAAAGGGGACAATACAACAGTTTTTAAGCTGAGCTTGGTTTCTTTATTAGTTAAAAAGAGAGAAAACACGTAACAGTAATAGTCATCACTTAACAGTCACAATATTGTAGAGGGACAGTCATACACAAATCATTATCAAAAATCTCCTAGTTGTTGTTTCAGTGTTGAAGGTGTCAGAAAAATTGGCTCCTGGAGTCATCAAAGCATAGCTACAGCTGGTTGAAGGGGACCAAATCCATTCAAGAGGTGATTTGGTTCCATTTTACCAGCTTTAGCAAAGCATTGTTTCACTGTTTTGAAGTCAGACATCATAGCTGTTGATATAAAAGGTCTAGAAAGTTATTTTACCAAACATTTAGATCAACATTGAAATGTCATGTTGTTCCCGAATATCTGTTGCAACTTGTATTATTATTCAAACTCCTACAAGTACTTGGAGTACACAGTGATACATGTTCTTTATCGTATTCTGTCCCTTTACCCACTCACTTTCATCCACTCCCTGTGACACTGGTATATTTAGCACTTTTACTCCATTTACCACCGCACCAATAACTATCAGATACAGGTGATCAACCTTTTCTGCCTCCCATGCAGTCTATTTATCTTCCTTGGTATCTTTCTAAGTTTTATGCTCGCCCCTCTCAGAGTGAGAAAAATTGTTCCCTGAGAAAAGGATCATAATAATCTGTGGCAGTGCACTTGAGTCAAATGTCCTGGAGTCATGAAGCAATTACTGCCTCTGACAGATGGGCCCTGCTGCAGGCACGCTGCTGCTGTTCCGGTCACTGAGACGGCCAACAGACAAATGCTGAGGCGTAACTACATGCACAAGTTCTTTGACTCATGTTCTTACTGCAGCACTCAGGGGTGTCAACAGTCACAACATTAATTTAAACACGTCTTTTAAGTCCTTGAGACTGATTTGCAGTGTAAAGTGTTCTGTTTGTACAGAGACATGAAGTACAGTATTTTATGTAACTTTTAGGACTCTACTGTAGTATAAATTTCTTATTTTCTGTCAATTTCTTATTTATGATACCAAAATCATCCTAAATGTTCACGAGCATTCACAAGAAGAAATTTGTACAAGCTTTTATAATAATAATCAAAGTCATATTGTAGTAGGTTATAAAATTAGTAAATATTTTGTAAAACATTTTTACCATTTAGAGAAATGTTAAACATCTGCTGCATTTTAGCCTCAAAAACTGCTATAGTTTATTTATTTGCGGCCATATGTTTAAATGAGGTAAACAGTCATTTGCTTGTGCTGGCTTTAAAAAAGTATTATGCTACTTAAATTGATGTGTTACGCTAAAGCTGACATTTACCTATCCTTTTTTTAGATTATACTTTTTTTGTAATTATTTTTGATTGTCCTTTTGACATTATTTTATAAGACGGCTATGAAACATTGTCAGCTGCTATATTTATTGACTTTTTTTTAGCCAATGCACGAATGAGATTCTCAGAGTGGCCAGCGACAGCTGAGGGATATACAGCACTGCTTGTAGACAGAATGGAGGTCAGCATAAGGCCAGTTTGATACGGCACACCAGACAAGTCTATTTGTAACATACACATGCACATTCATGCTTGTCACTTACACACACACACTCACTCAGAGTCAGGTGGCCAAGCTACTCACCTCATTTAAGGGCCATAACAGGGCAAAAGCCAGAGGGACGACAAGCACTAAGCATTTGATAATGTCAGCATCTGCTGCGTTTGTCACTCAGACAGCGGGTCATTGCTATTGAGGGCCTGGGTGAAACATGAATACATGGCCACTAACCTATGCACCTCTGATAAAGGGTGGTATAAACTGAAGAGAATAAAAAAAAAAACTAATTTATGATCTTATCAATTAAGAAGTTTTGTCCCGTCTGAAGTTATGTTACTTTCTCTTTGAGCTGCTCGTTTCCCAGTTGACTCATTACAAAGTAATTTGATTTCATTTGACAGCTGTTAACAATCACATTCAGCAGTTGGGGTAATAAAATTTGCGATGTCTCACCTTTTTCGATTGAGTTGCTTTTTTCCTCTGAATTTTTTTTTTTTCTAAATATCAAATACAACTTCAAAGCAAGTACAAAAATAAAAGAGCACCAAAGTAGGATTTGTTTGATACAAACTGACATAAATGTATGGAATTGTTGTTAGTAAGCTCAATAAATTGAATGTGGGTTGTATTTCTGAACTTGGAAATTAGTTTTATTGCAGGGAAATGCAGTAAATTAGCCACACACTTGGCATATTAATCACTTCAATTTAAAATCCTTTTTATGCTGTTAGAGTATGAGCATTTCTTTTTTATTATGCAGATATTGAATAAAAGATTTCTGGTTTCCCATTTAGCTAAATTCACTATTTGTAATTTTATGTGTTGTATTTATATTGATTAGACACTCATTAGAGCATTATTTACATGACATATTTTGTTCCATATTTATTTCTTTTTTAAACTTGAGACTAATTGCAGCAAGCGATCTTACTTTTATGATGCCTTTTAAAAGGTTTTGTTAGAATGCAGACCTGTGCTAAAATTGGCGGAGATTTAATCTATGATCCAGGGCAAACGGGGGGTCAGAGTAGGTGAACGTGCTTGATATGAATAGCTCATCATGCAAAAGACTGCATGATGAGCTTTTCCTCGCCCCTCACTTCATTCCTCTCTGTACCTCTGCCTATATGTGTTGCCTTCATTTGTTCGAAGCAGTCAACAATTGGAATCAGCTGACAGGCCAGAGTTCATCCTGATCCTGCATTGTCACTTTTCTGATGGTCTAATCTGGCTGCCATGCAGTCCAGCAAAGCATTTGGCAAGCATAGCAAACGTGAACAAAAAGAGCAGGACTCAGAGAAAGGGAGGGGAGCATAGGGCAGCCGGGTTGATGTGGGGTGGGGGGTGGATAAGGGCACAGGCATTAAGGGAGAACAGTCGCCACCTAAGATTGTTCACATCGAAGCTATATCATACAACACAACAGCATTACCAGCAGCCTCAGTACCTTTTTTGTTCTGCTTCCTCAGCAACCTCTAACTGCACACACTATACATTTTTTTTTGTGTTATTTACAGCTGGCAACAATGAAGAGTTTTGTTCCAAGTCACCTTGGTTTATTTTCCTCTTTGAGCCACGTTTGAGCGCTGGAAAAGATTATAGTATTAATAATTAGGAGCAGCTCCTGCGTACCACTCACTGCTCACTGAAGTTGGTGTTAAGTTGCAGCTGGCTGGATTTTAGGGGCTGTAATGCAGCAAAATCACCCAAGAATGAAAGGAGGCCTGGTTCAAATGGCAATGTCATAAGAAAACTGTCAGTATTTGTAGGTGGCTAAAGCCATACTGCTGTCAAATCAAGCCTAAAACATGATTACTACCATTTTATGCTAACTTACGTAATTGCCCAATGAATTGTTGCCATATCTTGGTTGAGAGATTTTTATTGGCTAAGTCAGCTAGTTTGAGAAAGCATTAAGTTCCCTACAGCGATAACTGCTGCAGTGAGACTGCCCAGAGACAGTATAGCTTATGTATGAGTCTTAGCACTCGTTCTCTTTTCCTCACTCTCTCTCACTTTTACCTTACTTGCTTTTTATTTTCCTCCTCCCCATTATAGCAGGCAAAACAGTGTGAAAAGCACCAATATGTCTTCAAACAGAGCTGGTCAACATCATTTTTTCAGAACGAGGACTTTAACCTCACCAAGAATACATACTTCTTTACATTCCATAGCTATTATGTTCATATGGGTACATAAAGAAGTATGTACACCAAGGAGGTGATCTTAGTTTTAAAATTTTCTCACCTTTGTCAAGGTCAGGAAGTCTGGAACAGAACATTTTTCCTCATCGTTCTCTCTCCCAAGTATGGTAGTCTGCACTGTAAGGTGACTTTGAGTGTAAATTCAGTTCAACACTCAAGGCTTTCCTTTGGTTGCCATGTAAGGCTGAGCAGCCCAGTCCCCCCCGCCCCTGAACACAACAGAAACTTTGCAGTCCATACTATAGTCGACTGTCCCAGCAAACCCTGCTGTCCTCCAGGCAACCGGCACTAACCAGGAGGCTCAGGGGACCAATACAGCTCCTTTTTAACAGCAGTTGGTATATATTTTTCTTTCTTTCAAAGAAAAAAAAATTGTCAAGTAGATTAATGGTTGGGAAAAACAAAAGCAAAGAACGATGCGTTTTCTCCATGATTATTCAAAAGTCCATTTTGCAAGGTGCTTCCAGTCTTGTGTGGCATTCATTTGTTGTTTCCCAGTAGCAGCGGTGCACCTATATCCTGAAGAGTCCCCCTGACACACTAAATATTTTTGTTTCTCTCCGCCCCCTCCTGTTTGAATCTTTGCTATAATTATGTTGTTCTATTTTAGCCCCAGTTTCTATATCCTTTCGCCTGTCCTGCCTCTCTCATACAAAATTGTACAGATCTCACGCCTGTCTCTTATCTCTCTCTCTCTCCCTCTCTCTCTTTCTCTCTCTCTCTAGTGTCAGCAACAGCCTCTGTGGCTTTCTGGAGTGCTTGCTGATGTTTGAAAATGAGGGTGATCTAAGTTAAACAGGAAGCTATTGTGAGCAGGATTTGGGCTTTTGGCATACAGGCAGGCCATAGGTCACATGAAGGCGCTAATGCCCACTCAGCACTTGTGGATTGGTCCTGGTCATACCCTCAAAACCTCCCCCACCCACCCCAATCCCTCCAACCAAACCGCACTTCCATTGTCACTGATATTGCTCCCACCTCTGTCTTTTCTACTCTCACTTCTGAGACCATAGGTAACCGGTTTTATGCTTAAACAAACTGGGCATTTTTTCTGCTGATCAAACCTCACCAGTCTGGGTATCCTCTTAGTCTTAAAAACTAAATGTTAGGCTTGTAGAGTATCTGGAACGGATCGATACCGATTTGCACGGTGGTGAGAATTGTTCAGTGACTGTCTAATGAATCTTTGCCCCAGACCAGCACATTCCACAAGTTGACACAGCCTCCAATCATGCTAAGCTGTCCAGCAAGCTGAATGGTAAGGCAATGAGAGTAAAACGGGGGAAAAAATGGATTATGGGGGACCAGCTTAGCTGTAAGGTTTGGAGAATGGGTGGCAGGGAACAGAATTAAAAAAAGAAAAAAGTGTGCAATGTTTTAACAGTGGATGGTTTGAATAGTATAATAAAAGAATGTGTAAGTGGGGGTGACAGTTGTTCGCAACACAAAGACAGGGTTGGGCAGGTGGATAAGCCTGGTCCTAAAGTTGTGATGTTCTGTTTAGGAAATGTCACAGTTGCTCGAGAGGGTGAGCACATAAGGGAGGGAGGCGGTGAAATTCCTCCCTACACACAGCAGGTTGGACCAGCGAAATAGCCTGGTGGGTGTTGTGTCTCTTCTGGTTTGGGTGATAGTACTGCAGTACTGTCTGCCCTGCATGCCCTGCCTAGCCTGAAGCAACTCGTTACAGAGGAAGAAAACAGAGAGGAAACTGGGTTACCACCCTAAGTGCTGTAGTTTCAACTAGTGACAAACATCCACTCAACCGGCCATTGCTGCCCAATACCCCCCTCCTCACCTCCCCTAACATCTGTGCTAATACACTTCTCACAGCTGTGTGCTGTCAATCCGCTTTTCCTTTTGTCCAGGACACATGACCTGCCTGCTATTCATTACCCTGATGCGTCATCTGTCTCTCTGGTTGCCACATTTCATCCTTTTGCCCCAATCTGCACACCTTGCCCTTACAAGTTTGACATCTTGGCTAACTTACCTCCCATCAGTTAAGTTGGCAGTGAACAAGTCCTAGCCTAACCTTTAATGAATAATAGCTCTGGTAAAGCCAACTAAAAAAAACTTAAAAAAAAAAAAAGATAAAAAATAAAAAAACACTTGAGAAGTCCAGACAGTTATAGGATCCTTTGTGGCAGCAGAATCATCTCAAATGGTCTCTTATTCAGAAGATTCTTTGTGAAAAATGAAGTGTCTCTGTGTTCCATTCAGATCTGAGTTAACAAGTTTGTCATTAGATAGTAGCAGGGCTGCAACCATGAAGCCTAATGAGCCAAAGACCTCCGCTGCTGCAGCATGTCCGGCCAGTGCCAGGAACGCAAGAAAGGGAGAGAGCAAGACAACAGAGGGAGGGGGGAAAGAACAAGATGAGAGAGTGGAGAGTGCAAAAAAAAAAAAACCTGGGATAAAATCCATGTGGACCATAGCAACTCCCCATCTTCCTTTTTCCATGTTTGAACTCCTCCTGCATCCTTTCTTTTTTTATCATACTTTCTTTAAAAAAACCTTCATTTCTTCTATTCTTTCAAGACAAAAGGAACAAAAACAAGAATTGACAAAAAGCCCAAAGGTGCTTTCTCAGGTTAAACTCTGTCCCAGTGATGCTGCTCCTGCTGCAGAACAGTACCTTCCACTCCCTCTTTCGACTATACGACTCGCAGACAAACCATGCGGTTAATAACTGATCATGTCCGAAGAGGAGCGAGGCAAGAGACAGGACGTGAGACATCAAGGGCCATCAGGGGGTAAACTCCGTCCGAAAGCGAAAGAAGAGTATATATTACCTGTCAGATCAGTTTCTCATCTGTGCTGCTCCACTTCTCCTCCCCTCCTCTTTTGCTCTTCTCGTAGTGAAGAGAGCCATAATGACCTAGAGAGCGCTCCAGCTGCTGCAGCCATCGTGTGTGCCGGGTGCACGCCTGACTCGCTGATTCAGCTTCTATGATTGGGGGGGAGGAGGAGGGGTGATGACGGGCGGGTTTAGTGCCAGAGTCAGGGATGGGAGGTGGGGGGGTAATAGTGGGGGAAGCGGACACATGCACACACATTCCTACACAAGCACAAGTCATACCTTTAGAGAAGGAAGATGTAGAGCTGACATGAAGAGCTGCCATTTGGAGAAAAAAGGGGGAGGCAGAGAAAAAAAGGAGGGGTAAAAAAAAAAAAAGCTGCAGCATTCTCCTTTCCATCATGTGCATTCTGAGGGAGAAAGCTGGGAGGATGCCCTGATCAGTGGAGGAGGCAGAAAGTGTACCAGTCCTACTCCCACCCTATCTTTTTCTTGCTCCATCGACACACATATTGCCCCAAAGCTTTATTCTGTTTCTAAAATGTGCTTTTATTATTCAGTGGAACTTTATACAGAGGCTTAGATAAGAGAGTTTACAGAATGTTTGAGAGCAGATTTGTGGCAGATGCATTTAAAAAGTGTGGGCCGTGCCTCTGCGGTAGCAGACAGCTGTACTTTTAATAGTGCAGCAAGATTCATGTAAATTTGATTACTATTGTCAGAGAAAAGCGATACAGGAAAATGCATGTAATTTTTTATTTATTTATTTACTCAGATCTTGTAGGTCTTATGTTTATGCATTCTAGAACATTTCAAGGGTCACCTTTACAATAAGACCAGGTCAAGTAGAGGTGTTTCTTCAGTTAGGTGGGCATAGTGCACAGGAGAGAAACAGCAGCAGCAAATTAGGGGCAAAAGGTCAATCACCCAGTAGCTTTTTATCCCACACTGTGGAGGACTATGTTGAATGGTTAGCACTTTGTAGGTAGCCAAGCATTTCAAACATGCCTCGGCCCCATTTTGTCACGCTGCTCCTGTGTCTTGTCTCACCACCTCCCTGACCATATTTAGTCAAGTAGTGCAAAAAATAGTTCCCGTTCCACTCCACTCCACACTGCTCCTCTCCTTGCCCCGCCTACACTATATCTCCCATCAGCAACTGTTGGCCACAGACTCCGGGAAGCCTCCCCTACTGCTCCCTGCCCATCGATTCCCCTGGCCTGGAAGGAGAAAGGAACACTAGGCCAGCTAGACCCTGCTACCATTTGCTGCGCTATTTTTAGCAGCTCCAAATAAAGTGGTCTTCTCGTGCTTCCACTTGTATATTCTTAAAACTTCCTCATCTTCTGTTCTACATCATTGCCACTAACTCCACTGCCGACTCTGATAGCAACACCCCCCCTGCTTTCTGCGTCCTTTTGACCCACCCCCAGTCGCTATCACTCTTCTTTTTAAATAGAGCTGCAACATGCTGCGTATGGTAGAGCTTCTGTCTTCTCACTGCTATACTTAGAATAACTGCATATTGGAGAAATGGGGTGAGGGGTGTAGTGCAGAGAAGCGTGTTAGGTTCGAGAGAACATAAAATGTTATTGTTTTTTCATTTCTTTATTTATTTACACTGCTTGTGGGAATTCAAGGAGACAAGTGGCAGCTTCACCTCCAAGGCACTGAAAAGTTTGAACTGCTCTCTCCTTTTTTGAGTTCTCATTAATTTTCAAGTGTCTTTTTCAAGCTTTCCCGAGGCGCGCCCACTGAAGAATCTATTTAATTAGTTGGTCTCATCATGCCGCACATCTATACAGTAAAGGAGTAATGTCCTCTTTTACCTTCTTTCTCACTCTGTGTTCCGTTCAGTTATACATAAAGTTTCCTGCTGGTTCCTCCACATGCCATGACACAAGGCTTTTATTTTTAATTCTACCTGCATTTAATCTGCAAAGCATCGTCAGATTGAATGGTTTTAGACATAAATGTTGTTTAATAAAATTATATTGAAATCATGCTGTATCACTGGAAATGGAAAAACTCTTTAAAACTTTTTTATGAGCCTGAAACATGTCATAAATTTTCCCTAATTTGATAAGCTTTCAGCAGCCTCACAGTCATTGTGCATTCAGTCACAGTTATGTCTCAGGCGGTTTCTGTGGAAGAGATAATTCTGTGTGCATATTAATTAATGTGTTGTCACTGCATGTTATAGCTTTTCAATTATGTTATTTTTACTGACGTTAAAAAAAATGACCATCAGCAAGGTGGAGCTGCTCGATCTTTGCGTTTACACATCAATCAAAGTTGAACCTGAACTTTTTTTTCTCCAACAATCAGTTCTTGAACTTCTGTTTTCTATTCTTTGTTCAGTCATATTACTTTCTCAGCTGAGGATGCCCTTGTGTGCTTTGTGAATTCCCTCTATGGGTTTCCACACTGCTTGTTGTAGGCACCCAACCCACCAGTTTAATCTCAATTACATTGCGCCATCCCATCTGCTCCTGAAACACAGCAGCATGGCTTATGTCTTCCCTCCATGATGAATAGCACAGCGCTGAATGTTTAGCTGAGCAGTTAATCGATCAATAAGAAAAGGGTCTAAGGGTCTACTAATGGATGTGCTTTGTTTCACTGGATGATGGCCGAGTTAGGTTTTTCTGTCTATGAGTACAATTTCAGATGTATTACAATTTTAATTAAATAACAAATGCAAAAAACAAAACTGATTAGTGTAAAATCAACAATTTGTGTCTTTAATTCTTAGTTGATCTAATTGGTTGATATCAGAATGTTTGAAAAATCCTATGTATAGGCATTTATTTTTGTATCTCTTACTCTAGCTTTCTAATTCCCATAATTTTATAACACCAACTTTTTTGTACTGCTTAAGGCATTGCTAAGTGGGAGTGGAAATCTTTAGGCACTTCATGATTCAATTACGATTAAGAGGGCAATTATAAAATTATTGATGCTTCCATAATCTGACTTCAAACAAAATCCTAAATTTTTCAAAGCTTAAATAAAACAAAAATGTTGCCCTTTACTGCAGCATGAAAGTGTTTTCGTTACAACAGGATTTTTGGATCTAAATGATAAAAAGGAGCAAAAATGGTGAGACGGTGTCATCATATTTTGTGGCAATTGATGTCTACACATTACATATTATAGCTATTTTGATGTTTTCACTACTTTGTTTTTAGTCCCATTGTAGTGTGGGAATGGCTGTTGGTATATTGGATTTAAGATGGCCATGTTTTATCGCAGCTTGAAAAAGATGGAACAAACCTTGGTTTTCAACAACTAAATGTGGACACAAATCCTTTGCAATAAAAGTTGCAATGAACTTTGTGGTTTGCTTTTCCTTTTCCGAGTTAGTTAACAACTTTAAGGTTGCGTGCTTAATAGTCTGGTTAGCAGTGGAAACCAAGGGTGGGAAATCTGTTTAATTTTGTGGAAAGGGACAAGTAGGTTTAATAAAAGCAGTTTTTTTGGAGGGCATAAATTCAATACAATAACGATGAAATTCCTCATCTGGGAATTGAACTCCATTCTCCTACGTAGTAGACAGTTACCCACCATTATGCTAGGAGCTGTCACAAGTGAGTGCTTACTGGAAGCTATTTATTCATGCGAGCTTCATTGCTTCAGTTCTCAGGCAGCCTGTCGCACATCTCTGTGTTGCCTTAAGCGGGTGTACAATGAACTAAGCTACCATTAAGCTGATGAGGGCAGGGGACATAATTTTATAAGGCATAAATGCATTGTTTTTCTATAGAGATGGTGGAAATTCTTTCTGTTTTTATATTGCTTAAAAATATACTTTCCTGATGGGGTTTATTTTAGTGGAGACCATTTCAGTTTTTCCAAATTGTGGGGTTCCAGACTCCTCCAAATTTCCCAAGAGTTCCACCTATGGTGGCGTCTACCACCAATTGTTGTTGTTTTTTTGTTCTCAGGAAACGTGCACATTTTACATATAGTGTAGCTCTTGCCATTGTCATTTTTAACCTTAACTCCAAAGAAGCCATATTACTTCCAAACAGTGGCTTTCAATGTAGAAGGTGTTTCGGTCAGCTGTCTCATTAATGTGTTTGGGCACTGCACTTCCACACTTAAAGTTCAGTTTTTTGTGCTCCTCAACACAATTTTATTAACATTAAATGATATTTGATTTCTGACATTTTTTTTAATGGATTGAGAATTGTTCACTTCTACATCGCAGAGCATCAAAAACAGAACTTGACACCAAGTTTTAATAGAGTTGCACTCTGTTTGGTCAATCACTTAATATTATAATATTATATGAACTCAATAGAAGTGAATAACAATTGTTATTGTGACTAAATTTGGTCAGCCCACACAGGTTATTATGGGTTACTGGAAGAAGCTTTTTATATCCTTAGTACACTGAAACACTAGAAGCTGTTTTAGAAAATGTTTTTCAATAAGAAAATCCTTTTTTTTTTGTTTGTTTGGACAGTTTGTTGAAACAGATTTAAAAGAAGATCCACTTACAAATTCAGCGTTTAAAATTTAGTCATACTTCTCACCTCAGTTCATCCTCTTCTTCCTACCTTTTTTGCCTTCTCATTCCTTTACACAGTGCATCATTTGAAGAGGTGAAGCTGTTGAGTGCTTGGAGGAATAAAAATGATTTATGAATGGGCCAACATACCTGGGTGCTGGAGGGGGAAGCCAGCGGCAGTTAGACTTTCTGATCCAGCAGCCCATTGTTCCCTCTAGCCTCACTGCAGGAAAAAGCTCCTGTCTTTCTTCCCTCTGATCTTACACTATGCGTAACTTGCGCAACATTTTACTTTTAGGTGACTCAAAAAATATTCAACCCATGCCTTTTCAGACTTTTTATGTGCATAAAGTAATTTTCTTAAAAGCATCCATTCATTGTATACAGATGGTATTTTATGTTTATTTATATGCAAGTCAGCCACCCAGGTAAATAAATGTATGCATACTGCGCAGATTATATTGTTGTTGTTGCCTGAGTTATTCAGGCTTCTGTTATGCAAAGTTTTTCCTTAAATTTTCAAAGCTGAATAAAGTAAAGACAGCCACAAATGCCAGAAGATCCACCATGTGTTAGTTATTAACATTTTATACAGTGTAATGAGACTTTATTGTTAATGGCAGGCAACAAATTAAATTGCCATGCATGTGGGGTCAACTGTAATTCTGTTTTCTTGTGATTATTTATCCTCTGCGTGTTACTATTCCCAGTTGTTCAGTTAGGCTCTTGGTTGTCTTGCTTTAAAGTTACTCTCTGATTAGAGCACCATCTGTAGTGCAGTGACTGATTCATTAAGCTAACCTGGGTGTCATTTTGCTGCAGCATGCACTGTGACTTCTAAAGTCCCTGCTCTAGTAGACGCTCCACCTGTGTTCAACTCTCTCTCTCTTTGAGCTGGGTCCAGTCCAGCAGATCAGCCAAAGGACAAGCTAATACATGCCCCAATCCCCCTGTGACCAATCAGGATGCCCACAAGTCCTCCAAAGACTGGACCAACGTGGCTCTTAGCCAATAGATAAGCTCAGCCTTGCTGTAATGTCCTGTCCTGTGGCGTGCTTTAGTATTGAGTCTTTTCTACCAGCATATGTTGGGTTGCAAAGGGAGAAAAGGATGGATAAATACAAGGGAAAAAGAAGAAATTAAGAGTCAAGGGATGGATAGTGGTAGGAGGGAGAGGAAAGAGAATGGTGTACAACCCTTACTGAAGCAGCTCAAGGACATAAAGACCTTTTGGGAAAGCGACCATAAACATGCATTGAGAAAGGCTTCCGTTGTGAGGCCACTACAATCACTGATGGTATTCTTTGCTCTTTTGACAAACCTAGAAAATAGCAGATTTATCTTCTACACTTTTGGTATCCCAACTAAGCAGGTAATAAATGTGACAAAGCAAGGTGATGTACTTCCACAGCACAGCTGTCAGGCATCTTTAATGTTGTCGGTGCCCATTTAAAAACTGTTCTATGTATTTACTTGATGTATTGGAATAAGGAAAATAATTTGGGTTTTATTTTATGATGAAAGAACTGCGATATCTTCTTTTAAGTTTTATGAAACACTAAAGCTTGCAGCATTTTTTAAGCTGAGTAAATTCATGTAAAAGTTTACTATAAATCTTGTAGGTTGTTGTATGTGGTGTAACACCTTACAAAACTGAAGAAACCCTGTTACTGTTCAAAGATTTTCTGTCAGTCTGCCTGGTGTGATTTACTTTAATTATGTGAATTGACTTTGCATTTTGTTCTTTTTAGAGCTTGCTAAAACATCCATAATTGTATAAAATAGATGACAGTATAAACATAATGTATAGGTTGTTTGTGCTTTTGAGATTCTTATTTATATTTAGCATCAATCCCAAATCAAACAGGATCTGCTGGAATCAAAATGAAAAATTGACATTGTATTGCATTTTTAGCATCAAGTAAATTTAATTACAGGATTTAATGGATTTATGAAAATTGACCAGACCAATGTTTTAGATGTTTGTTCTTTAAAAAAATGTTTTGAGTGTTTATAGTTTTGATTTTGATTTGCTAGTCACCTGACTAAGCTCTACAAAATATATACAGTGTGGCCTAAATTTGTTGTTTGTAGTATCCTAGGTACAGTCATCTACATTTCTTGTCGATGGAGTACGTATAAGTAACCTTAATGTGCTCCGAGGGACACATTCAGGCCAATCCTCAGATCTAAACTAAGGGTAGTTGTTGAATAATGCAGGCCATGTTACCTTGGTAACATGTTCGGACACTAAAGTCAATGGCTTCCACGTAAATGCATTATGACAGGTCAGAGAGAGTAAACATTTGTTTTTTGAGTCTTCTTTTATGCGTGACACAAACGAACAATACAAAATAACTGTGAAAAAAAGGGTAGAGTAGCTAATGTGGAGACTTGCTTGTGAAAATATTGTGCTATCTGTGCAGTAATTTGTGGGTCTGGATTTAGGTAATTTGTAGAAGTTTCTAATGAGCTCTGTCTGTGTAATGTACACAGCATTCACACAAGCCTCATTCCCTCACCATTAACAAGTTAGCTGGTAGATATTTTTTCTTCTCTACTCTTGGGCATATGCCCTGTTGTCTGAGTGCTTATAGGAGGCAGTAGCTGATGCATGATTCTCTGATCCCCATTCTTCTGCACGGAAAACAATAGATTGTAATTAACAAACTCCTTTTTCAGCTTCTTTCTCTGCCTGTAGGTTTAGCTGCTAAAGACTCATCAGCTGCAGTATAGTTACTTGTTTATGTCTCATTGGATCTGCTCTGCCAAACATTTTTGTGTGTATGTGTATCAGGGAGAGTGTGTAGGGGCAAAAAAAAAGGATGGGGTGTACCAGGCAGGGAGAGGTGATTTAAAGTGGTAGATTTGTCATGAGGCTGTAGATCATGAGAGCCGCTCAGACTGTCTTCCCATACGGCGACAGCAGCCGGTTGCTGAAAGGCTGTCGATCGAAGGACCTTCAGAGCAGCTAAATTCTCCACTGCTCTGCAAAACCCAAAGTCCCTCGGTTCTATTTACCGCTTTGTGCCTCGGCTAAAACTCTTGCAGTTTTTGTTTGGCAGAAAAATTGGAGTCTAGGTTTGATTTATTGTTTGGTTCAGCAGTATATTTTTGGGTTTCTTTCTCTGATTCAATTATAGTAATAATTAATCATTGACACTTGGCTGATCAGTACTATTAATGCATATTTTAAAATATTGCTATACATTTCTATACACTTGGACTGGGTATTGTTAAAAACCTCACAATTCAATTTCAATTATTTGGGTCACAATTCAATTAGATTTTGATTCAATATTGCTTTGATATCAATTTCCTTTCTGTGTTAATCGTTTTATTGAACTACTAACTTAGACAGACTTAAACGGGCTGTGCGCACTCCCAAGGCAGATAAACAGCTGTTAGCACAACACAAGCTGTTTTGTCAACCGTATCAACTTTTCTTCTTCTTTTTCCCACAATACCGGAAAATCATCTACCTCCCTGACTGTTGTCGGGCTGCATCCAGGCCACGGTTACCTCGTTTTCTGACCACTTTAGCTGGAGTTTACATTTATCACACATACATTACATTTTGTCCTTACTCCTAAAATTTTGTTTTGACCAGCCAGAAACAATTACAGTGGTTCTGGATCATACTAGTCGAAGCTCAAACTGGCCAGGGGCTTGAATCAATTCAGAGGATTTTCTGAATCAATATTGAAAAAAAATATTACCTTGCATTAGGGGTGTCCCGATCCGATATTAATATCGGATATCGGTCCGATATTAGCCAAAAAACGGATATCGGATTTTAT